>JAGJRP010001617.1:0-13300 GCA_022832235.1 Lepidurus couesii
ACATAGGGGTTCTTCAGCCAGAACATGTAACTTTGTCTCCTCTATAACATATATTTTTTCATTTTGAAACCTTACTCCCCCTTTAAATATTCAAAAGTTGATGGAATATTCAATAACTGTTAAATATTCAACATTTCTACGAAACGTTCAATATTTCCGTGAAAAATGCAGCAATTCTTACTAAACATATGCAATAGTTATTTGACACATGCACTATTCCTTTGAAAATAACAAATCGCACTCGTTCCAAGATTCTTTTGGCCGTTTCGCCTCAGTTACGTCCAAGTACGCTCTTTCTCAAATGCTTTCACTGTTAACTATAAGAGGGGAAATTTCTCTTCTGTGCAGAATTTGCTTTATGTTTGATGCGATAAAAACAATTGTCTGAACTTGAAAGGACCTATACGTTTTCATAAACGGTTATATTAGTTACCTAAAAGGTGGCTGGAGCGTAGGGTAGGCTTTGACTTTCAGTAAAATGTCTTCAGTTGTCATGGCAATAGAGCCAAATGGTCCTGACCTGCTGTGGATTTCGTAGAGGATCATGGCGAAACTGTAAACGTCTCCTTTCTGAGTCCCGTGCGAGGGCGGATCCAGATCTCTCAATAACTCGGGCGCTTGGTACAACAGATCTGTTCAAAAAGTAGAAGTCATACCTCCTTTTCTTAAATTCAGCCCCCCCCCCTCCCAGGAAAAATGCCTCCCCAACTAAGATATCTTTGTGAACGAACCTTGCAAAAGTTTCTGTTGTGCAATTTCATCCATGGGTTCTTCCGCACCAGCCTTGAAACCATGGAGGCCGTAATCACCAATTTTGAGCATCCAACGACTGTCAACAAGACAATTGCAGGACTTGAGCTTCCCATGGGATCGGATTGACGATTCGTGGAGATAAATCATCCCCTATTACCATAAACACAACAGATTTTTTTAAAAATGGAATTAGACTTGTAAAAGAGAATGGAAAACAAAACAATAAGATGGGAATAAATTGTACCCGAATGACGTCCCCGACAAGAGAAGCGATATACATGTTATCCAACTTGACGTCTTCGTTGTGCAAAATATCTTTGAGGCTCCCTCTGGTGCAATATTCCGTAATGATGCAAATATTAGGCGGATCTACGCAAGCTCCGATAAAAGCGACCAAATTTTCGTGACGCAAATCTCGCATCTATAGCAAAAAATAGAACTTTTTAAAAAGCGGAAACTAGAATTTGAATAAGTACCGTTTTCAATTCCTTTTTCATCTCACGAGTCAAGTCGACATACTTCTTGTTGACGCGCTTGACTGCAAAAATGCGACCTCGGTAGACGCCAATTTGGCTATAAATGGCAGAGTAGCGAAAATCGGAGTCTGGGTTCGAGCTTAAGGAGACCTGACTCGATCTAAGTAATGGGTGACTGCTCTGAAAAGGCCACGCAAGGGAAACAGGGCGGTTTGAAATATTAAAAAAAAAAAAAATTACAAAAATTTCAAGGAATTGAATTACTCGTAACACTTTGGAAGACGGTTGACCGTTGGAGTTGGCTACGGTGGGCATTTCGGGGATTTGAAGATCTTTGTAGTCGATTTTCCATAAGAGTGAATCCAGTTCTTGTTCATAGCGCCAATTCCGGTACACGGCAAGAATTACGAGGCCCAGGAGAAATAGTAAACCGCCTACCACCGCCCCGGCGATTTCCGCTGTATATGCTGGAAAGGTAAACATCACTTAGTTTAGACTACAATTTTTTAATTCGCTTTACAGATGCATAAGTCGCCGCGGAATCCGCAAGGGGGCTCGTCTACTGGCACTTGTCCACCAGTCCAAACAATTGTTGAGTTTACTCGCAATTCCTAGGAGAAAAATTCGATTTACATGCAACATTTGTACATGCCTTTCAATTATCGAAGCATACAATCTTAGGAAACTACTTAAAGACGAAATTCATTTTTCACTCGATCAGTTCTTCGTCAATGCCATATTCGCCTATCTATGGTACAGGCTATCTGCTTTTAAGGTGTACCGTTCTTTCAGTTCTTGTAAGAAATATTTTCAGTAATAATCCTCTTCACTAAATGCGAAAGAAATATAACAAAAGTCTATTGTTGTCCTAATAATTGAACTAAAGACTTATTGCAAGGCTTTATGCATTTATAAATATGTTAAGTCCCAAACATGATCTAAGAGTCGATTGTATTGATCTTATTGATCTTGTCTATTGATCTAACTATCGAGCTACTGGAATCAAATTAATTCGATCTAACGGAATCAAATTGACTACGGATCGAATTATTTTCATTTTATGCGTTGATAAATCTACGAGAAAGAAAAAATTATAAGAATATTACGCAATATTACTTCATGCTGATAAGGACTGCGCAACAATTAATTTCTTGTACTATCGATAGTCTGAACACTTGATTAGAAAGTGAGAGAGAGAGAGAGAGAGAGAGAGAGAGAGAAACGGAACGCCTCTTTGTTCTTTTTCGCGCCCAAAAATAAAGCAGTTCTGTGATTTTTCTCTCAACTCTGCTTAGCTGCAAAAGCCCCCGAATAGAACTGCTTGACTTACAGGCAGCTTGGAGTGGTTTTCAGCCAGCTGGAAAACGCCGATAGGATACAGTCCATAGTCATAAGGAGACGTGTGATGAGGTTGACGGGCAATTAACGTGTAATTGCCTTGTGCGTCTCCATCTTCATCCATGTACACCACATACCTTTACGACCCATCGAATAAAACCAAATACAATAAGGCACAATTAATAAAATGACCAAATAGAGGATTAGGAAAGACATACGTTCCTTCATGCTCTACTTAACTCAAGGGACCAAAATAGTCCTATGTTTACGTACATATCGAGTTATAACTCACCCCATCGCGCTTCTGTACGTCCTATCCTTCATTCGTTCGATAATTGTAATCCCATCCAGTGGATCTCCTCCGCTATTGAGCACGTCCCTTAACGCATAAGCGTAAAGCATCACGGCATCGTACAAATATGCAGCTTCGGCCCGAATCTGCTCGAAAATTGCCCAAATGTACATTACTTACTTGAACAGGGAGTTGGGAAAGACAGAAAGGAGGCTGAAAACTATATTTGTTTACCGTTTTGACTGCTCCAAATACCGTCAAGGGATTAGGGAAATTGAAAGGCGGCTTTTCCATGTACTCGTTTACATCAACAGTGAAATTGTCAAAGTCGACAGGCGGAGATCCGACCACTCCAATGTAGTTTTTGTATGCCCGTTGTACTTTGTCATCTGGTTGGTTTTTGAGCAATCCTCGTAAATATTTATCCGGGTTCTCGGCATCATAACGCTCGATATCCACGCCTACCACAAAGTACTCGCCTGTTTGAGAAAACACATACATGTTACTTATTGCTTCCTGTCAAACATGTAATGGAACACCGCCACTTCTCTTTCAAGAATTCCGCACTCGATACATCGTCCAGAAAAAAAAAGAAAGAATGACAAAATGTGGGAATTTACTAGGCGAAGTAAGTTGAATACTTTCCGCCTCTTTTTTTTCATTAATAAGAATTTGTTGGTATAAATGAAGAGAATTTTGGCTACAGTTCAAAGGAAAGTTGGCGGTGCCTCCTTAAATTACGGGTTAGGAAGAGCTGAAGGGCACATAGCGTTAGTGGCGCATTAGAAAAGAGGTTAGACGCGTGTCTTTTTATGTGTGTACTTATTTATATACCATGTAATGTAAAAAAAGGGGGATGGGGAGGGATAAAGGGTTAACAGATGAGGGATGATGATTGTTGGTGATGGAACTTTAAGCAATCTAAGGATCGCATATAAGCAAACTGTGGTGTTGTATTTGTTTTACCTTTGTCGAAAAGCTTACGGTCTTCCATTGCGACCAGTAGTCCGATATGCTCGTAGTAATGGCCCAAGACGACGTAAACTAGCGAAGCACAAAGAGAGAAAATGTTCGTGTTAACAAGAAATTCTTAGCAGACTGCGTTGTAACATACATAACGCCTAAACGTCACGAGACGAATCTGAATTCGTGAACGCTTCAAAGAAATCGAAGGATTTTTCGGGTCTGTAACAGATTGTCTGGGGGGGAAAACGAACGTTTTCTATGGAAAATTTCACTTTGCCTGCACGCCAGGGAATTGTACGGGAAGCGAACGAACGATTTACTTGTTCAGTATAGCGTACAGGTAAAGAAAATTCAAGGTTTTTTGTGGGTTAACTAGTCCTGAAACGAAATCCTAGGTTTCTGAAGCCGCTATAGATTACCATTTCGTAGGTCTAACAGAAAACGAACGTCTTGAGTATATCGTAAGCTCAACCTGGCCACTTGGGAGACAAGCAAAAACGAAAGTCCTAAGAAAACTAACGCACAGCTGGGACAATAAAGTATTTCCACCACAGTATAAAGGTATACCCTTTATACTGTGGTTTCCACTACGTCCTAGCAATTCGTTTCTTTTTAAAGAATCGAAGGTTTTTTTTAGCCAGCAGGCCAAACCAAAAGTTGCTGGGCCGTAAAGCATAATTGATGACCCTTGGCATATGTAAAGGTTATTCTATTGATGCAATACGCGGTTTCCGGATCGTCGAGATGCTGGCATAGCAACTCAATAGAATCGAACTTTTTTTAGTGACCAACCAGCAATGAACCAGTGAAGTAGACAGGCAGTAGTCTACTAAGAAGTCATGGCGAGAAAAATCGAACGTTTTTGGGGGCTTGATGTTGACGTGTAGACTTTAGCACTATACCTTTAAGGGTATAAAACCGAACTTACTTGCGTCGTGTCTTTATCTAACGGATGTAACTCTTTAGTACGAGGCTTGGTACGGGGTTTAAGAAAACACAGAAACGCAAAGTAAATACGGCGGCTAGACAAGAAAGGTCTGGCAATTTTTTTCACTGTTGAATCTATTTCATAGTTGGGTGGAAATGGCACATTTTACCATTTTGCAGTTGGGGCACGATTTCGGTTCCCATATAAATGCCAAGTCAGAGTTAAGGAAACGAGGGAATTGACTTACTGCGAATATCTTGGTAAGTTTCCTCTACAATGGATTGGAAAGGGTTGTCCAAATATCCGTGGTGATAAGTCAAGTTCCAAGCCTTTTTGAACTTGACTTGAATGTCGGCTTCTTTCAGTGTTGACGTAATTGTCGCCGCAATCTAAGTGTAAATATCTGTAATGAGGTTTGGGAAGCTTTTAAGCAAACAAAACAACTCAACAAAGGGTTCTACCGTGCTGTACTCCTCGTCTTCCGAGTTTTTGTAAAAAAACGCCACTTTCTTCCAGCCAAAATGAAGAAGGACGGAAGCTACCGACTTGGAAATCTGTGTGTCCGGAGGTCGCGTACGTGCGAACGTTGGGAAGAACTTTTTGTTCGACGTTTCGTAATGAGTACAGAACTGTAAAAGACAAAAAAAGAGTTAACTCGGATGTTTTACTTCATTCTCAC
This sequence comes from Lepidurus couesii, assembly GCA_022832235.1. Classification (NCBI taxonomy): domain Eukaryota; kingdom Metazoa; phylum Arthropoda; class Branchiopoda; order Notostraca; family Triopsidae; genus Lepidurus; species Lepidurus couesii. Next base: position 5,433 of record JAGJRP010001617.1, read on the forward strand.
TGTTCATTTATCCTGGTGCTCGTTTCGAATCTTAATTTCCTTCCTATTTTAACTCAATAAAAAAATTAATATGCTAGTTAGATAAGGCCAGACGTTATTAGATAAAATTAGGTAACTATAGCTACAGTAATGTTTGCTTCAAAAGAAGAGCAACCTAAATAAGATGGTGCAAAATAGACATCTAAATTGTAGCCCCTAAGTTAACCTTGAACACGATAACATTGAAAATTCGAAGCAATAATATCAAACGGTAAGCTTATTTTCACTGTTATATAAATGAAGACAACACAAGAGAATCGCATTACTCAAGCACAGTTGATCTGAAGCCGCCCTAAACTGTACCCTTCAAGCAACCTTGAAAGTTGACAACAGTGAAAAATCGAAAAGAGCGGAAATCGAAGAGAGGAAAGCGTTAAAAAATATTTTCTTTGTTGCATTGTAAGGCTGAGTATAATCGACATAGTAAAGCAACTTGAATCAACGTACACAAGAAGTTACTTCTTTTGAGATGGAAATTTCTAAAGGAAAACAAGGATCTTGGCTATGACTGGTATCGACAATAAAGTCCCTTTACAAGGTTTATGGCCAATGCTTTAACATACTTCCTTACTGAGTCAAAAACCTCTGGAAAAGAACGCTACTAGTTCCCAGCTGACCAGACAAGCTTTCTGGGAGTTGATGACGGTAATGGAAAGCCACTTTTGAACCAAAAAATAAAGTTGGAGCTTCACTAAAGCTTTTACGTATATACCCTTAGTTTCATCGCAGATTCGTTACTTTTTTTCTCTCTTTCTGGTGGCAAAGTGATAAGAAAAATGTCCTCACATTCAAGGAGAAATAGCTTTACTACGCCGTTTATGTGCCATAAGCTTTTAGTGCACGCTATCGATGATGGGCTAAAGATGCTGAACGAGTCAGAAAAAAATCCGAGCTTACGTAGGAAATCATGGGAAGCTGGAAAGCAGCCGCCATCCGGGCCTCAGTGACACACGTTTCTTGCGGACCGATGTAGGCCGACACGTTGCGCGTCCAAAGGCGGGCTGTTTGTAGAATAGACTCTGTTTCTTCGCCGTACGTCTCCGCCACCTCAAAATCCAGCTCGTGACCGCCTGGCAGTATTCCCAGTTTCTTTACCTCGTTGACAGCCAAGGAAATGGCACCTGGGTATCGAAGACATGTCCAATTAGAAACTACACTCGTAATCGTACAGATTGCGAATGGCGAATTGACACAAAAGTGAAGATATACGACGCACTCACCCGAGATGGAAAGTCCAGGACGAGGGTACTCCTTGTCCCAAGGACGACGTAAGGCCCCTGTAATGTAACCCAGGGTGAATACTTCAGGCTGGACGGATGGTAACTGACGTAGTTGCAGTAAGTAAGCTGTCCAGACCAGTGTATAGTACCATTGAGGGCGTGGGAGCAACATTTTGTTATTTGTCTCCTCCCCAAGTTGTTCACATGTTGTTCAAGTGGTTAAAAACTTGTCGCCGTCTTCCACCACTTGAGTTTTTGTGATCCCTGGAATTTTTTTCCTGGGTACTATATGGAATTAGAAATAAGACAAGACAAGATAGCAGGACGTTAGAATTTTGTTTTGGCACCAGATTTGAAAAAGGCTTAGATCTCCGTCATAAAAACTCTTTCTGTTTTAAGCTAAGCTATTTTTAGAGAAGAGTTTAGTCCAAAAATTACATTGCTGGTGAAGGAGACTGCGTTTGTTGACATGACCCGACAAGCTATAAGTCTAGACATGTGCTTCTTGTTCCATAAGTAAGAGGATAAAACCATTTCGAGAGATTCACTATAGAGAATTAAAGGCGACTTTTTCACTCGGTCTTTTAATTACAAACAGGGATATGAAGCTATACAGACAGCATTCTGAGAGCGGAGGAGAAGGTTTTCGAGGGCCAACGTTCTTTTTTCATTGTTGACGCCATTTTTTTTTCGTTTTCTTAAACAGTTTCTCTTCCCATGAGTCGGTTCATATGGTCCGAGGTGTCGTTAAAATGACTTGCGGGTAGACTTACAAGCTTAGATACTAAACCCTAAGTGATGACGTCATCACGTATTCGATTAGACTCAATTTGGATTTGAAGGGGCTTACAGCGTCCGATCCTCGGTTGAAAAGGACTGAGATGGTATAATCATTAATGTTGGTGTTTAATGTAAATGTATCTTGTGACGTCACAACGAAATATTAAATTTCTATATACGTCAATTTGCCAAGGGGCTCGTAACTCCGTTAGTAGGTGTACGAGGGTTAAACTTGTTTTTTAACCAAAAGAAATCTTAGGGCTAAACTGTTAAATTTAGGGTTAAAACTGTTAAACCTAGTTAAACTGTTAAGTTAAAAAGCTAAAAAACAAGTTATACGCGTTAAAAAGTTTAACATTTTTTAACACAGTGATGGTCAGGGTGTACGAAGTTAAACACGAGTAGCGAACCCCTTGCAATTTGCGTGGAACGTTGTTTAGCAATACATATACACAAGGGTGTCTGAAAGTTTAAAAAAGATATTACGTGCGCTTTTCTCACATACAAATAAATTAAATTAAGTGTTATCGAAGTGTTGTCGATGAAGCTATCAATATTCAGACGCAGTTTTGAAGTTGACCTTCCCCGTGTTTGAATATGATGTACAGTGAGATTTTTACAAAGGTTTCTCACATGTTGTGGAAGTATATTACTTTACACTGGGAAAGTTAATACAATGAGTTAGGTAATTTAAAAGACCATGAAAAACACAATCTCTTAAAAACTTGTGTTTTATTTCATTTTCTGTTCTTATAAGAAATGAGCCATTATTTGGGTTTGCTGTTAGCAAAAATTGAATCTTGACTGCTATGATTTAACTTAGAACTGTTTACTTTAATTTAATCTTTTCTTTTAGCAAAAGTGAACCAGTGCCGAAACTGTCTTACAAACAGACACAAACACAAACACAAATGGAACATTTATAATGACGTCACTTTACAAAATTTTCTTTCTGAAATTTAAGAGTCATGGAAATTTACGAAACGTATACGTTTTAAAACAGGCTAATTTAGGGGTTAGTTTAAATCCGTCCTTTTAACAAAAACCGGATCGTGTTTACTTGCGACATGCTGAGCTCTTTTTTTTTTTATCTTAAACTAGAAGCCCATGTGATACCTCATTAGATGGCTCTTTTTTACCACATTTTTGACCAGCAGGGAAGCTTGCATAGTCTTTCAAGGGAAAAAGCTTTTCGCCTCGATAAGTTCATTGCAGCTCTTCAGGGACACTATGAGACTACCATAATGAAAAGCCGAAACTCACGGAGAGGTCACTCACATCCACATCCTACAGCCTGCTGGCGTTAATTAACTTTGTACGTCGCTTTCCCCAGCGCTATGCCACATCATATGGAGCCCTGGCTCTCTTTTTATGTCACATCGCTTGTAAGTGCTCTCAGGATCTTGCCTACATCGGAGATTGGGATCTCTTTCCTTCTATTCCTGTTCGGTATATAGACCTCGGACTTGTTTGGATAGTTTCGGCATTGTTGCTGGTAAAAATCTGGGTTACGGACCACACGACTCTGTGTTTGGGTGCAAGCTAATAGCTCTCTGCTCTGCATGATAATATGCGGGGGGTAATGCCGAACCAGTGAACCTCAAGCAGCGTTTTTCGTTGTCCCTTCATGCCCTTATAATTCGTCCGAGCAGCTCATGTAGCACGTGAGGGGACGTGTGCTCCATTCCCCATTAAAACAATGGGATGTGGGCTTAGTCGAGTGCCCCATAAATTGTCTTAATCCCCTTTATAGACTTGCGGGTACCACTATGCCAGATAAAAATAAATACACATATATACGTATTTTTACAGAAGATCGCTCCTTTGTCAACAGGCGTTTGCCACCCAAATGATAAAGGGTCGCCGACACAGGTTTTCCGAACTTGCCAAAACATCCTCCAAGGCACGAACTTTCAGAAGTACACTCAAGTACTTTCCTGTGCGACTCCCCGTCATGACTTAAAGCAGCGGATTTTAGCGAAAGAATGGGGTGTAATCCAAAGTTGGACTAACACGGGTGCAAAAAGAAATGGACTGCAACCCGTAAAGCTGTTCCCAAGTTCGCGAATGGATTAGCAACAAGTTTTTTTTTTTTTTGTTTTTTTTACCTGAAGCGGGAATCCCCGTATCCAAGAAAACTTTCGCTCCGGCCAAGTTTATCGATAAACTAAGTTACCTTCGCAGAGTTTCGGGTTCAAATGTCACGACTTTTCAAGATTTCTGAAATTTGCACTTTTGTAACCGGGATTCGTAAACTATGCTTTGGAAATATTTTGATTTCCGGTCATTTGACTTGCTTTTCTTCACGCTTGCTTGAAAGTTCGAATCAAGTTTTAAACCTTATTTTCACGTATTGTAGTCTACCGGTCACGTGTTTTCGACCTTTTTGAAAAGTTAAACGAGGAAATTAATTTGTGATACAGAAATTGCGCAAATAAAATGGTGAGAAATTTTCACCAAGTTCGATCTCCGAGCAAGTGATACAAGATCAATCCATTAGGGGAAGTCACACGATGGCACCAAAGCGAGTATATAGTATCTGGCTTGTGTTGTGTATATTGTTGCCAGCGCGACTGGTGCAGTAATACTGCTGCCATAGGGTCCCCCTCGCTATAACCTAGGCTCATTTTTCGAAGCTTTTTGGGGGTCCCGGGTTCTATATTTCTGTCGTTGGAAGGACTTGCGTAGTTCCTGAAGAAGGCTCAAACGCCCTCCAGGCCTTTTTGACGGTACTAAGATGCGTGGAATGTGTGGGGGCTGGGGAATGTCTTTGATGAACGCCTAAAGACTAGCAACAATTAAATCCTTAATCAGGTCATGCGGGATGAACCTCATGGAGAAAGGGAGATGAGGATACTATGTCGTCTCTCTCCCTCTCTATCTATCTATCTATTCCGTTGGCGGTATTTGCTGCGCTTAATTGAGTTTCTGTGCTAATCTCTGTTTCGTACGTCGTGCGTTCTGTATAGTTCTCTGGGCAAAGGGGTGAAAACGTGACGAATGATCAAAGCAAAGAGTACTGAATCAGAATTGCAGACACGGGTTAGAGGGAAATTAGATAAGTGTTTCGTTGGTTTCGGACTTTTCAAAGCTTTAGGTTTTCTGTGTCGATGAATAGAATGCGAGGTGTTTATAGGAAGTAATCTTCGATAACTTTTTAACTCTAAACTTAGCTACAAAGTTGATATAAAAATTGCGGCTAATCAAAACATTGCATTTAAGACACTATTGTACTCTATGATTGCTTTTTTTTTAGCTTAGGGTAGTGGATTAATCCGAAGACTTCTATTATCCTCTGCGGGTTGCAAAACTTCAATTAAGCTAATTATAAAGAATCTGTGCCTATCTCGCGGGGCTTCTGTGAGTTGTAGGCAGAAAAAAAGAGAACTGATGATGCTCTCCGGTCTACAAAAGAATCCCATGCCCATCGTAAAAGAGTTCGTTGTGTTTACAATGTTTCGACTAATAAAAGCATATAAAGGAAAACTGAGAGAACATGATCTTCTAATACTGTAGAACTGTTTTGCACCTAATGAGCCCAGAACAGCTACGGATTAACGTTTCTACACTTACCATGCCATTTCAGTCGTGTATGGCTAAATTGGGGCTCGGTACGTTTTTTGGCACCATTTTGCACTTTCATGTCACTTAGCCGATTCATGGAAGGAATTCCAACAACGGAACAATGCTATAAATGAAATAAAAAGAAGAAATTATGCATTGACAAATGAACATGAGAATTTGAGTCTTACCGAGCTTTTGGGTTTACGGTGTGTTTTATCGTGGAACACGGAACTGTAAATGCTCAAGCAATGTTTATATAGGGGGCCGGTCGACCTTTCACTTTTTGTCCATGGCGCTTTGAAATGGAGTATGTTTACAATTTTATTTGCAGCTGATTGGTGCGTGCATGTATCGAAACCATTCTTTTTGTATATTGTAGAATATTGAACTGCGCACCCAACAAGACTATTTGACGGAATATACCTTTTCACGTAAAAATGATATGTACAGTTAAATGAAATTTTTGTATAAAGTACAGTTATTAAATAAAGGTAAAATTCGTAAAAAAATACAATTATATACTATACTATGTCCTTTGCTTAACTCACTTTTTTCAGAATTTTATCTGTAATCTCCGATCACCTGCAAAAATAATTGTGGACCACACTTTATGTTGTCCTAACGTCAATATCCCCGAAGGTGTGGCTTGTTCGGCCATCTTATTTCACCCACGTTGCCTGCAGGTAACTAACCCCCTCCTACGTTGCCGAAACAAGTGCCGCTTAAATCCATGTTAATAAGCAGCCCACCGGTGGGCATAAGAAAGGGGCAATTATTTACGATGGTCTAACATTTTGTTTTCATAAGTACTGTATATAAGTAAGCTAAACTATTTTTTCAAAAGTGTCTTTCTCAACTTTTAAACTATTTATAAAATGAAATTTAAAAAACACATAAACGTACTTCCTACACGTGGAAATGATACCTGAAAATAAAAACCTTGTTGCGTCATTACAGTGTTAAGATTAAGATGTGTGTATGTGTATGCGTATATCATGTATGTGATAGCAAGACTTGTGTGTTTGATTTACTTTTCAAGGCAGTCTGTATGGCTGGATTTTCTGTATCCGACGCATGTACAGTACTCGCCAAAAAAACGACCCCAACAAAGCCCACCATCCTAATGGCCCGCAACTGTGCGTCTGGAAACAGCACTACGGGCACAACGGACGGCTATTCGCACTTCGCAGCACTGTTTCCAGATGCGCCGTTGCGGGCCATTAGGACAGTACGGTTTGTTGGGGTCGTTTTTTTTGGCGAGTACTGTACATAACGCTTACGTTATAAAAACTGAAATAAAACCAATTAAATAAAACAAAAACCGTTCACTGTTTAGTCTGTGCTGGGATTTGCTAGCTAGGCATTGAAGGAGACTTTCTCAGCGGTTTTTTTTTATTTGATTTTATTTTTAGAGTACGCGATACCTTAGAATTAGCGGTGAACAAGACCAGCAGTTAGGCTACTGTTGGTACTACGGTTTGGCCTTCTCGTTGTCCATTGACGGGGACTTTTACCTGCACGTTTTTTTTTATTTTTACATGGTTCGCTATATCGAAATGGTTATTGAAAGCATTAATAATTAACGCCAGCATCTGCACTATCTGTAAGTAATTTTATTTCATTTTTCACTGATATTTCCGAAGGGCTGCAGTCAAAAAACCAACCCTATATATAGCCGTTTGACCGTCTCGCCGTCCATTGACGGGGACTTTTACCTGCATGTTTTTATTTTTTATTTTTATATGGTTCGCTATATCGAAATGGTTATTGAAAGCACTAATAACGAACGCCAGCATTTCCACTACCTGGAACAAAAACCCTTCTTTACTTTAGTTTTTGCCTTATGGAACCTCGGCCATTGAACGCGATCGGGTCTTTTCCTTATACTTTTCAGTAATTGTATTTGTATGTATTTCATATATATTATGATGCTTGTAGTTTTTTAATTTGAAGAATGTAGCATTTTTTTATGTATTCCTTGTTTTCCGCCAGTGCATGTTTGTTGTAAGACAAATGTCTTTCTTTCTCTTTGCTTTGTTCTAATGCAAAAATCGTGGAAAATTTCAGTGGAAGGTTTCAATGCTTTTGAGTTAGCTCAATAACGCATGAATGTCCGGCTTTCTTTCGAAAGCTGATTTCACCTTGGCTTGGCTTGGTAAGAATGCTTATCAACTTTCATTCAGGTTCAGTTGGTGTTTTGCAACAAACGACAACGAGCGAGACGAGACAATCACTGTGAATCAAAAATCAAATATAAAAAAAAAA
>JAGJRP010001618.1:0-13428 GCA_022832235.1 Lepidurus couesii
ATTTGGGGTAGAACCACATCGTATCCGATGATACATACGTCGTATATACGTCAACCACCAACAATGGCATTCACACTCCAATCCTTGTATTGGTTGTTGATGATAAAAAAGGTGAGGATTCGGGTTACCTGGCAGCGGACTTGATTGAACTATGTTATGTTTTAGGTAAGAATTACAGATGTAGAGTAGAGATGCATTATATTTCATTGATGTATCATTTAAACGTGGAATCTTCTTGGGAGGTACAGTCTGTATGTCGTTGTTTTGTTAATTTGTCTATGTCAACGTTTGCGAGTTAAGGTAAACAGAAACAATAACTTATCTTGTCTTTCTTGTAAAGTACGCCACGGAAGCACTTAAACTTGTGCTTATTGCCGCGTGTGACCATGACAATAACTTATAGCGAATTCAGTTGATCAGCCCTGTGCTTCTCTTTTGGCACTGAGTGCCAGTTTCTTATCCCGATTGGCTGGTGGCGCACCGGTGTCGCACTCAGGGTTGCCAGATTTTTTTGAGTCAGCAAACCAAAGTAACCTGAAAAAAACGGAAAAAACGAACCAAAATAAACCACCGGTCTTCCGAAACAAACCAAAAACAACCCAATTTTTTAAAAAGTGTTTAAAGTTTGAATTTCTAAATCATTTACTTCACTAAATTGTGGAAAACTTCTGCGATATCACTGCGACCTATTTTCCTATTAAATTAATGTCGGAAAAATCTTCAGGATTAAAGATATATCAATAACAAATGAATGTTATATCTTAAAACTAAGAGTACTTACCAGCACAACGGATGTTAAAAATTACGGAAGAATCACATGCGCCCAACAATAACTACGTTTTGACTGCATCGAAAAGAAAGGACTAGGGGGGGCATGACACGTGCGTCACAAAAACTATAAAAACGCGTGGACCAGGGTTGCCAGATTTTTTCCGAGTCAGCAAACCAAAGTAACCTGAAAAACAAACCAATTTTTTAAACAGTGTTTAAAATTCGAATTTCTAAAGCAATTGCTTCACTAATTGTGGAAAACGTCTGCGATACCACCGCGACCTATTTTCCTATTAAATTCATGCCGGAAAAATCTTCGGAATTAAAGATATATCAATAACAAATGAATGTTATTTCTTAAAACTACGAGTACTTAACAGCCCAACGGATGTTAAAAATTACGGAAGAATCATATGCGCCCAACAATAACTACGTTTTGACTGTATCGAAAAGAAAAGACTGGGGCGACGCGCATCAGGATCATCCGCCGTATCTAATCACCTTCCGGAAACCTTACGAAGCGCGAAATACAAAACACGAATGCAAAAAAAAAAAAAAAAAAATAGGAGCCAAAAGCTAATTTATCGAAACGTAAACTAATTTAGAGAGATTCTTCTGTAGCCTAGAATGAAATTGCGATGATTTCTCCAAGAAACCATAAACAAACCAAAAAACCAAACCAAATTTTCGTAAACCAAAGCCTTTCAAAACAAACCATTTTTCCCATTTTTGGTTTGGAAAAAAACATCTGGCAACCCTGCTACCAACCATAGAGGCTACCAACTGAATTCGCTATTAATTTATATTTTTGAGTTTATTTTTGTGATTCTAGATAGCGCTGCCGTACTTATGGCGCCAAATTCGTTTGTTTTTTTTTTCTTTTCTTTTAATCTCAGCGTGATTCGTTGGTTTCGTTGGTTTAATCTCAGCGTGATTTCGTTGATTCGTTGGTTTAAAGTGTGGGCTATATTGTATATATTACAAATTTGTTGCTGTTTTGTTATATATATCCGCTTGTCCGCATTCAAAATGGCACTGTTCTGTATTGTATGTCTACTTTTGATTTTTTTCATGTATGGTTAACACGCTACCAGTGAACCGTAAGTTTTAATTAAATTGTTATAGACAGGCTACTCTGGTTACTCTGGTTAGAAATGCTACTCTGGTTGGAAATGCTGGCGGAAATATGTTTGTATCACCACCTGGATGCGTGCACTGAAAATGATGAAATTGTAAACGCTAACAAATAAACGGATTTCTATATATTTCTTTTTGTATTTCAAATTAAAAATTGAAAATGTTAATGTTAATTTTGAGGTTGTTTAAAATTGGGAGTATAGCTACCAACTGAGCCACATTTAACACTGCTAATGTTGAGGTTATAAGACTGATGGGGTGGTGGTGATGACGGTATTGGTGGTTACGGTGGTTGGGATGATTGCGTTGGTTAGTTGTGGTGGTGTTTGGAGTGGCGTCTAAATCATTGAACAACGGATATTCGATATTATCTGTTGAGATATCCAAGTCCCCAAGTGTGGGAAATTCCACTAAAATAGCGTCAAGCCACACACTCACATCTGCGAAAACAGAAAACGTTAACATGTTGATTAGTTTTTAGAATTGTAAAAATAATAACCCACCAGCATCCTCGCGTTTTCTAAACCGGTTTCTAGGGTAGGCGGAGGATTGGAAGAAAATGTGTACAGATACAGACAAACGCATGTATAATTCAAACTAATGTGAAAGCTTCCCCTTCCCGTATTGTGGCGGATGGCTCTTTTCAAAGCTGTATTTCTTTTCTCGTCCCAAGCCGGACTCTTCCCTCTCTCTACATTTGCTTGCCTTTTTATACATTGGCGAACTCACTCCTAACCTAACCTAGCTTAACCTAACCTAGCCTAACCTAACCTAATTAACCTAACCTAATTGACATAACCTAACTTAACCTCACTTAACTCAACTGCTGGAAACGTGTACAAGACGACAGGTTGAACTGTCGAATAAGCTGTGACAACAGAAGGTTAGTAGTGGTTACGTGGGTAGGTGGCTCTCGTGGGCTTGGCGGGAAGAAAAGAAAGAATGAAAAGATGTATTCATGAAGTTAATTGAANAAACCTACCACACGAGATAGTTGTCCTAAATCCTGTGTGTACGGACAGGATGAATACATGGAAAGGATCCTGTCTGAGAATGTGTTGGAACAAATCACTCAAGAGCCATCTAGCGACTTTAAATGTACACGCAGCAAAATTAATTTCAAAGCAATCGGTCAGCTTTTAGCTGTGACAACAGCTTGGTATATCGTCTTGTTTCAAATGTGTTGTGTTTGTTATTAATTAACTTTTAGGACACGGCTTGTGGATTTAGCAATACAAGAAATGCTCTACATTGTTGGCCTGGGCTTAGGAGACGCCCAAGACATTACGGTGCGTGGCTTAGATGTCGTCAAGAAAGCAGACAAGGTTTATCTAGAAGCCTACACCTCTATCCTAACCGTGGGTAAAGAGGCGCTGGTAAGGTACTTTCTGAAAGTCAAAAATAGAAAACACGATCCCTTTACCATTTGTTATTTTCTACAGGAGGAGTTTTACGGCAGGGAAATCATCGTAGCTGATAGGAACACGGTCGAACAAGGCGCCGATGAGTTCATAAAGACGGCCCAAGATCATGATGTGGCCTTCTTAGTTGTCGGAGACCCTTTCGGTGCCACTACCCATACCGACTTGGTTTTGCGAGCTAAAGAAGCTGGAGTTAACTGTCAGATCATCCATAACGCCTCTATCTTGAACGCAGTGGGATGCACCGGTCTTCAGTTGTATAGTTTTGGAGAAACGGTTTCCATTCCCTTCTGGACCGACGACTGCGGGAACCCGATAGTTTCATGCTTCGCATTGAAGCCAACCTGGCTAGAGGCCTCCACACGCTCTGCCTCTTAGGTCTGCTCTTTTATGCCTTATGTTTCGTTACTGGTCCTAACACTGGTCAATTTTTTCAGATATCAAAGTAAAGGAGCAGTCCTTGGAGAACATTATGCGAAACCGACCCATTTTCGAGCCCCCTCGCTTCATGACCGTGGCTAAAGGGGCTGGTCAACTCGTCAAAGCCCTCGGAAAGAACCAGTACGAGTTTCTTTCAAAGGACACGCTTACGGTGGGCGTCGCTCGCGTTGGAAGCCCCTCTCAACAGATGGCAGCCCATAAACTCGTCAACCTGGTCGATTGCGACTTGGGCGGTCCTTTGCACTGTATGGTTATCGTTGGCAAAACCCATCCCTTAGAGACAGATTTTATGAAAACGTATGCTCCTAACCTTGGTACCTTATTGGAATCCTAAAATAAAAGTCATAAAATAAAAAACTTTGTAAAATTTCAAAACCTTTTTAAAGGGCAATAGCCTACGACATAGCATATTGATATTTGGATTCTTATTGTACACATTATTCTAAGAACGGTAAAATTTGTTTCAAGTTTTTGTGACTAGCCGTTCCCAAGTTATTGACTTGCGAAATTTTGGCATTTTCCCGCCACGAGAGGCGTGACGTTCGTAGTTCGTGGTTTGTGTTGGTAAGTTCGTGGTTCCTCTGTGGCTCTAACTGGCATGGCATCTAATATCTACGTCACAGGGCCCACGTGACCGCGCTGGCCAATGGCAAATATGCTCCGTTTGATTTTAGAATTCTTATTTTCTTATTATCTAGTTTTTGTTTTAGCGCACGATAAAAAGACACATAGAACTGGAAACTACATTTTTTACTCCTTATTATAAGACAAAGTTGTTTTTTGGTGGCTATTGCTCTTTAAAACGTTCATTTTCTGGAGTAGTCGCATTGTATTGTGAGAAGGCGTTGAANAAACGTTCATTTTCTGGAGTAGTCGCATTGTATTGTGAGAAGGCGTTGAAGAAAGAAAAGCAACATCTGATCTTGGAGGGGGGTGGGAGGGGGGAGGGGCAAAGGCGAAACTTGCATCACATCGTGGAATGCATTTTTGGAGAACGTGTCGCATTTCCTTATTTTATACATAACTCGCATAGTCACCTCTTTTAAATTCTTTTCGCCATTTACAAAGAAATTGTGGCTAAACGGGGATGGAAATGGCTACGAAGGGTTACAAATGACGCGAAAAATCAAACTAAAAAAACAGGGTTGAACACTGAATTTGTGGATGAGACCGGCCCAAAGAACGAAACCCGAGATTCTCTTATCTGACTAGTGCAGTTTACCTGTCATCCTTCTTAGCCACACTAAACTGTTTTAAGTAAATAGAAACGGTCAGAGACAGAGCAAAAACCATCTTCAGGGAGGATACCACGATGCGAATAGTTTGCAAAATACTTGGAAACGACTGACATGTGATATGCAGGAATATCAATAGCGGAATTCTGGGACAAATGCAGCTTTATCTGCCCTTATTACTGAACGCGTGAGAAAATCCGAAAAAATAACGGGGATTGGGAACAAAATTCCAAATAAAGAAATGTGGGTGCGTGATGAATTTTCCCAAAAAGTGACTAGGGCAACTCAAAAAACTTGTTAAGGTGACGTGCGCCATAAGGGGATTTTGTACAGGGCGGAAAAACACGTGAACCAACGCAAAAAAAGCCATTACGAAAGCTGAATTACACTAATTTTCTTTCGCCTTATTTCCATTCTTCTGCTTCTAAACTTAATTAGAATCGCCTCCAAACCACACGACCGAGTCCAAAACCCGCACCCAGAAAAATCCTTTTCTCGAAACCCAACGTGGAAATTGACATCTTTTCAGCTCCAATCTCTCCCACAATTTTGAAGATTTGGGGGTTTTCTTCCTTTTTTTTTCTTTTAGCCAAGGCAGTGAAAGGCACAGCGACGTATGGATTTTTTTCTTCTTTTTTACTTAAGAAAAGGGGGGCAATCTGATGGGATTGCCGAAAGGGTTCATCCGACTTTCCACGTATCCAGTCATTCCTTGGCCACGATGAATCGCAGTACCAGTTAAAGATCCCACAAACGTAAAGTGATTACAGCGACACGAAAAATTCAAAGGTAACCATAGTGTTCAACGTTTTCTTTGGTGCAAAACAGCAAAACTTTTGCCAAACAGTCGTAAATTTGTACTCCGGGATCGTCCTTTTCCGAGCTGCACTCGAAACTGCGAATCGCAAGGAAATAACGCTAACGTTTAATCGTTTCGATATTCAAGTTGCTCGAGGAAATTGGGCGTCTTGAAGTACTCCGGCACCGAATCATCCAAACGTGCAATGACTTTGTAAATGGCTTTCTTCCACGAGGGCTCCGCATCTTTGCTGGCTTGAATGGCGCGGAAAAACTCCTTCATGGTTTGCGTTACGACGTACAAAAACTGGGGAGGAGCCTATAAAAAAGCGAAACACGGTATTAGTAAACGGCCTGTAACCGGTAAGTATGTCTTTAACGCGGCAATCTTACCTGCACATGGTTGTTCCGGTTGTAATGCAAGTTCAGCACACGGAACAATTCGGAATCGGCAGTAATGTAAATGTCATCGGGACTCGTCAACCCTTGGCTCAATAGATGGCGCGAGTACTTCTCCATCTGGATGTAGTAGAACTCCCTATTGTGCCCAGACAAATGGTCAGGAATTAGTAAACAGCCACACGTAAACAACTTACAAATAAATAGCTGGAAATAGAAAAGAAATAGATGGAAACATTCGAAAATAGTAAGGAGAAAACAGGTGGACGAGTCAAAACTATCTTAGCAACAGTTTAACTCAAAGTTAATGTAAATTGATATATTTACACCGTGTTTAAACTAGCTCGACTTGGATCGATGCTTTTTGTGTGATCTTAGATCATTTCCGATCGTCGTCAACTTCTGTCAACCCGATCAGATCAAAAGTTCAGAAGATCTAGATCAGATCGCAAAAAAATCATTGTCGATCAGATCAGATCATTTTTATGTAAAACAATACTAATTGCAGCAACTCGCATAAAAGCGGGTTCAGCCATGTTGTAGGAGGCGTCGAAAAACAGTAGACGTAAACTAACTTTAACTAATTTAAACTTCAACTAACTTAACTTAACTAACTAACTCATTTATTAATTAACTAGTTAATTAACTAATTTAACTTAACTAACTTAACCTAACCTAATCTAACATAATCTATGGTAACGTAACTAAAATGCCCCGCCTGGGCCGAAATAAGGCTGGTATGGTATGGCTGAACCCGCTTTTATGCAAGTTGCTGCTTTTAATGTAAACATGAAAGGGTCCTGATAGCCAGTGGTTTAGAAACAGAATAGAAAAAATTTCCAACAGTGGCCACTAGTGGACTGATTTTGATCGGTCGGGATCGGTGAATTTTCCAAAAAAATCGATCAGATCACTGCCAATTTAGGGTCATGCCGATCAGATCAAAAATGGCCGATTGATCTGATCTGATCTAATCTTTTTAAAAAGATCCAGAACACTGCTTGGTAGCAAAACCCGCAACTCTGGTGAACAAAAGAGTTAAGGGCCAAAAATGGTCTACCCTGTTCCCTGGGTGGCAACAATAAAGTGAATAGCGAACACGAGATTCGGATGTTTAGTGGCGTCATTAAAGGGGCGGCTGGGTTGGGTAGTATTCATTGGTGTGTGGCTGTATCTTTGCATAGGAGACATGGCATGACAGAGCTTAAGCAAGGGCCCAAGCAAAGGAATGCGCTCTCCACGCGAAGGAAGCTCACACAGCCTTTGCGTTTTCCTGAAAGAAACGTTTTATACGATTCCCCACCTGTGTGAGGCACCAGGTGAAGGTAGCATAAAATGTCGCGCGGGTAATTTAGCATTTTATTTTTAAAAACGCAGAGGGAGATGCTGCGACACTTGAGGGTAATTAGCAGCCAACAACGGGGGGTTCCTTCTCGCTCCGAAAGCGCATATTACAAGCGTCTCGTGTCCCTTTTCTTATCTCTCCGCTACCTTTTTTCTTTATTTTCCTTTTCTTTGCGGGGAGCGCGCATTGGGAAGCACACACGTTTCCACGTCCACATTTTGCTCCAAGTTTACAGAACTTTCTTCTCTGATGGGGCCACCGCATTAAAAAAAACTTATAGAAACCATACCCTTGCTCTGTCCCAATAAAGAAGCCTGAACCAACAGCTTTTTCTGCTACACAAATGTTCTAACTTCTCCAAGCACTTCTTTTTTTCCATTCCTTTCTTTCCAACTCAAGACTTAATTTCACAATTAAAAAAAATCATTTTCTTTATTAAAAGGGGGGGCAATAAAAGTGAAATATTTGAACTTGGAATCTATAATTTCGGTCCTTAGCACGCGGAAATGAAAGCTCGGTGCTCGTTACCGGTACTTTAATGGATACCTTGTCGGTGGAAAACTTTGCTCTTTAGGATGAACGGTAACTCGGTCGCTGAGTAGGACATGTCGTGCGTTTGCGTTTACGAAATACCTCTCTTTCAGACACAATAATAATTTTAAAAAAATATTCCAATAATTCGTTAACGCCCCACACCGACCGTAAAAGGGAAAACGCTCTCGCTCTCGAGTATAGAAGAACATGATGAGCTTGAAGGAGCTTTCCCGAGCTCAACTTGGACCGTCGTTAGGTAATGAGGTTGATGGGGTCAGCTAATGAGAGCGAGCTTGCTGATGAGCAAGGGGACACGACGCGGGGGAGAAAGGACCAGTACAGCTTATTCGATGCAATGTGATTCAACCTTCTTGACCCCTTTATACACGTAACATACGTGCATGTTCAATCTACTTATAAACGGGAAAGGACGGACGGAAGGAAGGGGGTAGCTGCTCTGGGGCGAACTTGTATTCCCGCAAAGGTGTTGAATTTAAGCAGGAATGCATGGATTAACGTGCGGAGGGGTATAAAGCGTATACCCTTTCTCGTTGGTACAGTCCCTTTTTAACCCCCGTGTGTATGTGTGTGTGTGTGCACCGCCTTGGCAAGTTTGCAGGGACGCGAGTCAGGGACAAGCGAGTTGAGGGTGTCGACGCCTGACAGGACATCACTTTAACGTCTCTTAAAGTTAAAGCTTGGGGGGGTTAGTTGGTTTGCAACGACGACGAAGGGTTGGATTGGGGATTCTCAACTTGCTATCAACCCGAAAGAGCCAAGTTAGCGTCCATTAGTGCAAAAAGGAAAACGGTCGGACGAGAGGACGACCCTGGGGACAGACGTTTCTCTCCCACTGATGGTGCTTTCGGCACACACAGCCCAGGTAGGGCATTACGGAACCAGCCAGCCACTTGTATCTGCAGCACACACATCTACACACATGCTGTACGACGCGTTGGTAACAGAAAGGGTGTAAGTGGGTGGTAAGGAGGGCCCACGTCCAAATCAGAGAGGGACTTTCGCTCTAAATCCCAACCAGTCGACCAACTCGCTCGGCTCTTTAACTGATTCGAGTTCTCCGTTTTGCAGCAAAGGCCAGGTAACATCAAGCCAGTTTATGCTTAAGCAAAGGAGCTTGTACCCGCCGTGTCTGTAGGGGCCTTTCCCGCGTAATTGACGGAATGGGTGCAGCAGGAATTTCGGGCCGGGAGATTGCTTAGCCCCCAAAGTGATAGCCAAGCAGTTAGCTCGAGTTAAAAACAAACGCTACTTAACTAAAAATCAAAGGCTAGAGAGAGAGAGTCCGGGAACGCGGCAGCGGGCGTTGCAGGGGATAAGTGGACACTTCCTTGGTCATGGAGCTTCCGAGAGGCATTAAAGATGTGCGTGGTACATCCCGATAACGTCGGGAAGGAAATGGAGGGACTTTTTTTTTTTTTCTTTTTTGGGCCCTATCTTCAATACACCCGCATTTCGCGTCGTCTTTGGAAATTTTGCTTGCACCCGAGCTGCTAAGTAGATATCTGACACGCCGAAGAGGGCGTTATTTATCAAGAAAGGATGTTACGCACATTTCCATACCCAAACACAAATATAAAAAACAAGAAAAAAAGAGGAAAGGAAACGAATATAAGAAAATGCTTCTACCAGCTTAGTTCCTTTTTAAAAAAGTCTGGGAGCGCTTGGAAAGAGTCTTCCGAGACTTACCGGAAGTTGGAGAACCATTTGACAAGCTGGGCAGTGTTGTTCTTGTTGAATTTGACATCGGGGAAGAACGTTTTGAGGACTGAAGAACTGGGGTACCGGACCCAAAAGAACATCAGTTTGGCTTTGCGTAAATGCATGGGAGTTAGCGTGGAGGCGTGCAGCATGGACAAGGCTATTTTGGCGAAAGGAAAAGAAAGGCAGGATTAATAAACGCCCCTTTCGACAGGTTAAGAATTGGGAACAAATGGTTGAAGAAATTCTCTTACCGTCATAACCACAGCCGCTGTCCATAGAGCCTTCCGAACCGCGCTCGACCAGTTCATGGCGGTAGTGAAGATGCGACAAGTCCCCTCCATGGGCCGCTAACAATGCTGGATGCAACAAACTGGCCGGATGAGGCGCCGAGAGGGGCGACGAGACTTGGCGCTCTCGTTTGCTGTCACACGCAGAGGACGGGGAATGGGTGCGGTAGAAGGAGGAATACGGATTGGAAATCGCCACTGAGGTAGACAAATTCCCGGCAGAAGTAGGGGGGTAAGCGGGGGGTGGCGAAGGGGAGGGGGAAGGGGTGGGTGAGGAGCTCATGGGCGGGGTGGTGGCGTTATGTTTGCTATTGACCGCCGAGGATTGCCGTTTTACCAGACTCAGTGCTTCGCATTGTTCATTGTTGTCATCATAGGGATAGGTGGGAGGACTGGGCGGGGCGGTGTGGTTGCTGTAGTGGGCGCCGGGATGGGACGTGGGTGGTGTATTCGGGCTGGCCAAGTTCGCCAAAGTAGTGATGGCCGACAAGGAGCTGAGTCCATGGTAGAAGGCCGGGTTAAGTTTCCCCGCCGAGCCCGGTTGCTGGAAGAAGGCAGCCGGCAAGTTGAGCGGCGATCGCAGAAAAGACGCCAACTGGGTGTGTGTGGGCAATGCGGGAGGCGTGGATGAAACCTGGGGTGGTTCGGTGCGCGAGCCCCGGTCCACGACGCGTCCACGGGGCGATTTGGCATCGAAAGAAGTGGCGGTATTCGCGGTCAGTTCCTCAATTTTGGTTGGTCCCACCGTGGCCGATTCTTTGCCCGCCCGGCGTTGCGCAAAGCGGGCCAGCGTGGCGTCTATGATGACGGTGAGGGAGCTGGAAATCTCCTGTTTCAAGATCTCGGCCAGGCCTTCGAGCTCATTGACAGACGTAGGCTGCATTCCCTCCCGGTCCCGCGCATCGCGCTGAAGACGAACTTCTTGCTCCAGAATGAGACGTCTGGTCGCGTCCAAATAGACGGCCTGACTCAACTGCGAGAGATTATGACAAGACATGGGATTGGTAGTCGAGGGCAAGCGCTGATGGGCTCGTGCCGACGCCGCCGACGCAGCCATTTTTGCGTCGTCGCGTACGGCTCGGTCCCGGACAGGCACACGGGGGGTGACGGCGTTCGCTAAAGCCAGTGCCGCCTGTTCCGTGGCATACGCATGGGCGTATTTGGACTGCAAGGCTTCCATCTGATCCTGCAGTGTTTTCAGCGGGTCGACTGAGCCGGGCAGCGGCGTGTGGCTGACCCCCGGCTGCAGTGGTCGCTGGGCGTTTGAAACATGTGGGCCGCCGCCCAGGGAGGAGGGCTCGGGCCGTTGCAAAAAATACTGGTCATCGTCGTCGGAACTGTAGCGAGCCGACTCGTGCTGTTGTGGTTGGTACAACTTTCGCTTTTTGCAACCATTGACCACTAACTGCGGACTGGCTCGCACATGGCTGGGTTGCGTAGGGTTAAGGGTATTACCAGCTTGGCTCATGGCCGCAGCCGAGACAGGGGACAACGACGAGGCAGGATTACGCTCAAACTCGATTTTGGTATTTACCTCGTCTTCCATGCTGGGCTCTCGGCCACGCTTGACTTGAGACAGGGCTGGAGTAGAAGTCGCTTGCGGAGAACTGGGGCTGTTTTTGCGCTCGCTAGACTTGCGAACCGTGAGCGCCAACCCGAGCAAACTGCTCGGAGCCTTGTGGCTGTGGAGGCGCCCACTGGCACCACTGTGGAGGTCGCGAATACTAGGGTGGTGGTGTTCGTCCTCTTCTTCGTCGTCTTGGGCCGGCGAGGAATGGGCGGCCACGCGGCGATGCAGCATTTCACGTAAGAACCACGACGAGTCTTCCTCGTCCCCAGAATTGGGTGGACTACGGATGACCGAAGTGGCGTTCACAGCATCCACGTTGGCCATCGACACTTTGCCCGTCACCTGAATGTCGCCGGCCGACTCGGGCGAGAGCAAGTCACCCACCATTCTACTCGTCGAAGAACTCGGGGAAGGGGATGAGGCCGTAGAGGCAGCACCCGGAGAGGTGTATAACTGCAAGGGGTAATTCACCCCCTGAGTGTTAGGATGCTCTATTAACGCCAGTTTGGAAGAATAGGGCACCAGGGGACTTTTTAGGGTTTCACTTTGGCGAACGTTTTTGGCTTTAAACTTGTCTCCCCTTTTCAAACCGTTAGGAGTTCGGTTGTGTGGTGTGTCGTCGAAGACAGTTCGGGTAAACACTGAGAATCTTGTAAAACCACTCTTGGACCACTGGGCTGAGTTCGAAAAAGTTTCAAAGACAAACCCAAACACGGTTCGAGCCTCGGGGAGCGCAAGGAAACCACGCTTTCTCTGGATCGTGTCTGGAGTATGACTGAAGTGTTTCGACTCAAGGCACGAGACAAGAAGGAGCAGTTGGGGCGAAGGGCGGATCCGTGGAGACGAGTTGGTGGGTGGGGTGGCTCTCAAGCGTCGCCAGGTGTGTGTATACCTGGCTCTCGGGAATGTTTCGCGGGGTAAATGGTTCCCCAACACAGCCGTAGATGATAGAGACACGCCGGAGCTCCAGGTAGGTAGGCAGGACAGGACAGCGTCCTCCGATCTGGGTTTGCCAGCGCCTTGGCGCTTCCTTTTCTCCCGTCTACACTCAACGTATACATAATGTCCCCGGGCAGATCCTCCCGCTCCCTTTCCTCAACGCCCCCCAGACGATGTGTTAGCGCCGTATCTCCCAAGTCTCGGCGCTCATCCCCCCTAGTGGCCAGGGGGAGGCGAAACAGCATGGCAAGCAGGAGCTAGGCAGCCTTAAGAGCCCCGCGGGCTAAGGCAAGGTGGGATTTCATTGGAGCTTCTCGGCGTCCGGCGTCGCGTGCTCCTCCTCCAAGCATCGGGCGTCGTTAGGAAGTTAAGCCAAGTTCTGGGAGCAAAAGGTAGTTGAAGGTGGTGGGGGGAGGCAGGGAATGATAAGGGAAAGGGAAGCAAAAGCTGAAAGAGGCATTCTAAGCAAAAGGGGTCCAGCCAAGCCACGTTTTTCCCTAGCCCGACTTCACCAACTTCCTTCCGGACTAAGCAGACCCGCACACCGGCACTCGGCACTCGGCACGCATGGGTTGTGAGGGTTTATTGTCTTCCATACAGGTTCCCAAAAGAAGGCAAAGGTAAACCACAGGCAACATGATATGCATAACTCCCTTTTTCTTTTTTTTTTGGTTGCGCTCATTTATTGCCTAAAAAAGGGCAGCGGATGACCCCACACACCCTATCATAAGCGCATTAGACTGTAATTTTCTATGCATTTTCGATTTAAAAAATTTAATTTACTTACAATTTTTATTTAAATTCTACTTCAAATTTTCACATTTCTTTA
>JAGJRP010001619.1:0-13264 GCA_022832235.1 Lepidurus couesii
AAAGGTAACCTTTATAGCGTGGTTTGAATATACACAATATATACGATACACACATATCTACAAGAACATATGTCCTACACATATATATTTAAAAGAGTACATGAAAGAACAACACTTTCATTTGGTCAACAACTGGTTTCAATCACAGTACAAAGGTTTACAGTACAGAGGTATGTAAACATTTAAAATGTGGTTTGAAGATACACAATATGCACATATCTACATAAACATACCTACAAGAACACATATCTACGTATAAAAAGAACAAATCTACAAATATATACTTAAAAGAACACATGAAAGAACACTTTCATTTGGTCAACAACTGGTTTATCATAAAAATAACTCTTCGTCCTTTGAAAATCGCTGTAGGATTAGCGATTCTTTTGAGATTAACCTCAACAAAAAGTGTTTCTTTGGTTTGGGAGCCCCAAATCTAAACGACAATAAAATATCGTCAAGGGACCGACTGTCTCTATTGGGGATAGAGATGGACACTCACCCCAGGGTCCCTAATGAATGCTCTTTTGGCACGGAACCGTAATGACACACGGTAAAAGATGTTGGTTGGCTTGGAGTTGAGACTAAGACTTTTGGCCTTGCATTCTTTTCCATGTCCCAACTTGTTTCGACCAACAATTATTATTACCCCTAAAGGGGCTTGTATACTTTACTCGTGATTTGAAAAGGCGATTGCATGGTAAAGCGACGACAATGAAAATTTCCAACGCATTGTATGCCGGTCGCGAACCCCCCTGCCCCCTCCTGTAACCCAACTCGACTCGTCCGAGCTTCAAGAATGAACACTGAAGCGGTTCCACGCTTTTTCATTGTTGAGGGACGAGACGGGGACGGGGCGAGTTTTAGCTCGATAAGAAGTGGCCGGGAAATTTGAAAAAGAAGGCAAACAAAAGTGAAACTCGGGTATCACGAGGAAGAGCGACGATTCTTTTGAGCCAAAAAAGAAGAGTACCCCCGCAAAAAAGGAGGAGGGTGGTATTTGGTGTGGTTGCTATGACGACCAGTCGTCAGCATGTGCAGGCGACTTGCCGGAATGGAATGACGTCCGCAGTGTGCCCTGCTACATCTGCAGCCAGCACAGATTTCCCTTTGCTGCTGTACCCCCCTTTTTCTCTTTTTCTCTTTTACAGCACGAGTTCGATACTTGGATTGCTACATAGTGGAGACGTTCTTTGGAAAAGACTTGGGACGTTTTATTTCTTGTTTGGATTTCGCTAGAACGCAGAAATTGCTTCTTTGGAGAACAAAAGTAGAGCAGTTTCAAGCCGAAACCTTCTCCCGTTACTCCTTTTGTCCTAAGCTCGGGGAATCAACAAGATATTAACGAAAATCATTAAACTCCTCCTCCTTGCCCTAGAAACGCCTGCGTTTTCTAAAAGTTTCCAAACTCGTAAACGAGCGGAGATAAAAAAAAATCAGGAAATTACACGATGCGCGCTTTCATTAAATTTAACTTCCCCGAGAGTTGTCTTTGGTTTCGCAGATTAGCTTTAGATTCCGTGTTAATTTCACTTTCTCGATGTAGACTCGGTAAATCGAGTTACAATTGTTGTTTAGTTTACCTTCTCAGGTTCATTACTGGTCGTGGCAGGTTGCCAGATACAGTATTGTTAGGGTCACACCTTTAGTTAGTAACATGCACGTTAAGTGAGACTATCTAGGAGGGAAAGGGGGAATTTATGCTGAACGTCCCTTTTCGGCCCGATTTATTGATTGAAGGAGCTGGGAATAGTATATACCGCTGCGGGACACACATACACGCACGTCGTCTTCTTGCGTCTAGCCCAGCGGAGGAGAATAGTGTTCTAGTTTCGTTAGTTGGCTGTAATTCTCATTATAAAGGAGACACAAGATAGAGGTAGACAAATCCTGGTTAGTAAGTCAATCTTAGAGGTGTCGTTGGACTTTGGCGTGTGAATGCCCCGGACACGCCAATATTCCATCGCGTTTATCCGGAGCAAAAACTGGCATATATGAACCAACTTTCGATCCCTTCGTTACGATTCAAGGACAAAGTCTCGAGCGTATCGTTTCATGATGCGGTGTGAAGGAAGTTCGAATCTTTAAAACATGGAAAGAGCTCAATTTTTTCTGTAAATGATGGTCTCGCACTATTTTCGTTAAAGGTTTTAAATGTTGGAAATGGTTTTATCTGATCCGGAAAGCTTTCTTGTCTGCTAGCCGAAATATCCTGAAACATACCAAAAATTCTAGGAAGATTTCAGTATTTTAGGGGCGGAGATCTTGGGGAGTGATTGCCCAACATTGGATGCCAGTTCTTTGTTTTTCGTTATCTAGCCGAGACAAATCGTGAGGATTTTGTTTAAATAAGGAACATTTCGGCTTAACATTCTAGAGGTTACGTTGGCTGAAGTATCCTTCCAAGATTTTTAAATTTTCGGGACAGACGCTGATTAGCGAGTAATTTAAGAGGGGCATTCTTGTCTTGTCACCACAATATCTTCAAACGTGCGTGGACTAAATCTATAGATATTTGAAAATTGTGGTTTGTTCTTTGAAAACTTCCTTATTTCCCTGCAGCCAACTAACAGTACACCATTACGTTTGGCATTATTCACTGAACACAGTATTCACTTAAGATACCGTAGATGACGCTTATTGTGATCACGTTTGTCAAGTGAATGTTGATTCTGTTAAGCGAAGATTCTAACCGAAAATCGGAATTATGCTTATAGAATGCTACGATTAATCGGCGCGTGAAATGAACTAGCTTGTTTAAACCAAAGAAACAAAGCATCGTCTACTTTTTGAAACTTTCCACACGTTTCCTTATCCTAGCTTCACTAGTGTTTATTTCGTAACGATTTTTCATCAATTTTGATAAAGATGATTGAGGAATTCCTAACTTAACTGCCGCTTCCCTTGCTGGCAATTCTTTAAAATTTAGCTTGTCCTAAGTTTCAATGAGCCACAACTTCTCTTTTACATTTAAATCAACACTTTTCTTGTTCGTCGCCATTTTTATACAAGGGGTTCGTAACTCCGTTGGTAGGTGTACGAGGGTTAAACTTTTTGTTTAACCAAAAGTAAGCTTAGGGTTAAACTGTTAAAATGTAGGGTTAAAACTGTTAAACTTAGGTTTAAAACTGGTAAACTTAGGGTTAAAAAGCTAAACTTAGTTAAACTGTTAAGTTAAAAAGCTAAGAAACAAGTTACACGCGTTAAAAAGTTTTAACATTTTTTACCAGAGTGGTCAGGCTGTACGAAGTTAAACACGAGTTACGAACCCCTTGTTTTTATACAACCACACGCCAAAAACAACTAATACTGCGCCTTTGAAATCTACTTCTACGCGTAGACAAGGTTCTCAACACGATAATCCCTTTTAATTTTCACAGTAAAACTAAAGGAAATGGACATTCAATTGAATAACCTGCTCACTTAATTGAGGGGTTCAGAAGGAATTCCCCGTAAGCTTAGTACAGTAGTTGAAAACGTATTAGATTAGTAGTTTCCTATATTGTCAATTGAATACATGGTTAATTCATAATATAATTAACAGACACTATGGTATTTCTTTGAATAAAGATCAATTTCAATTTACTCTTAACAAGAGGGGACCAAAAGCTCAGAGTAAACAAATTTAAAAAAATAAAAAAAGGTGAAAAGTAGAAAGAAAAATTTTGTACTCGTTGCCTCGACAACAAACAAAAGTTACATAGATCGCGTGTCACCTGGGTGGCTCCTCTTGAAAGCCAATACAAAATAAAGGATAACTGTACATCGAAATAGCTAAGCCCACTTTGCTACGCTCTCTCGGCTCGATCAGCTCCGTCACGCTATTCGCGCTGTTTGAAAATCGCGTTCCGTTGCGTTGGGTTGCATGGACTTACGATTTCTTCATGTCCTCAGCTAGTTGGCGCAACTGAGGATCCACTTGATACTTTTGATTCAGCACTATCAACTGCATACAAAAGAGAATCAGTATAAATTTCCAGGTGGAATAACGGTTTTTTTCCTCGTTTCGTTTTCCTTACTCTTTTAAGAAATCACAACCGAAAAGCTGTCCCTTACACAAACCGTCTATGCAAATTACCCCCAGAGGTCACGCATATTAATCATTTGAAAGACCCAAAAAAACCGGAAATATCCCCAAAGCTTGTTTAGCTCTTTTCTTTTCCCCGCCTCTTTGCTGCTTTTCACCGCACGAGTGGTTCTTTCCCGAAAGAACGTTACAAAGGTAAAGAGTTCTATTTCTTTTTTGTTGCTCCCCTCTTAAGAAGTCCACAAGAGGTCTCCTCAAGTTAATTGGACCGCAAATTTCTTAGATCCAGAGCAGATGACAATGGACAACACTCATTATCTTCCAGTATCTGACAATCACCGAGAGGTCAGTTACCTTTATACCTGCGGTGGTAAGGATGCTGTGGATTAGAACACTTCAACTTTTTCTTCTTCTTTTTTTTTTAAACTAGCTCGGTACCAATTCCCTTTTACTTGAGAGAAAAAAGAGATGCGGAAAAAACGAAATAGAGCGTGGCGCAAGGTCGTTCAACCTACGATTGTCCAATCAGTGTCTGTTAAATTGAGCCGAAAAAAGTTTGGCACTGGAATTCTAATTAAACTCGAGCTGTATAGCAACATAAAAGCGTTTACGTTATTTTTTTTTTTTAATATCCAAACCACCTACGCCGTTTAGGTAATAACAATAGTAAAAACGGCGGGGAATATATATAGATATATATTTAAAAAAATAAAATAAAGACTCGAGTTCCAAAAAACTCGCGTGCATCGATTATGGTCTGACGTCACGAGAGCCAAGACTGTCTCCTGTTGTTTTTTTAACGATACTGCTTTTAGTGCCTTTTGTCATCGTGCTGAAATTGTTTCTAACTTTCCCTAAAAACCGCGAAAAGGTTAACGAATAGGACGACACAAATAAATAAAGAATTATGGGAAAAACCTTGTTGGTTTTCGGATGATCCAAATCGTAGGTTCCCAAGTCGTATCCGGGGGTATCGCGCCGATTTTTATTGATTCTGTAAGAAGGATAGGTTGGAAGACAAAAAGAACGTCATTAATAACAGTTTCAAGGAAAGTTTGCAAAAAGCCCCGCCCACATCATAACTTGAGGAAATGGGAGCGAAAAAAAAATCAATGACTTTATTGCTTAAAGAAATCCTTAATTAATTTAGGAATGTTGGCTCCCTGAAACATGAAATTATATTTCGAGTTTCTTTTGCTAGAGATGAGGTAGGCAAAGTAGATGGAGCAGCATTGCCTCTTGAGGGCGAAACGGAGCGAGAATAAGAGACAGAACTGGCAGTAAGAAAGACAAACGGGTCCAAAAACTCTTTCGTGTTTATTTCTAAATAACTTATATTTTTCCAAGTAAAAAGGCTTCTTGTGAAGCACTAGGAATGTGCTCTGCGCATTAGGAAGGGTTTAAAGCCTCTTCCGATACCTTACTAGTGCTGGCCAGTAAGCACTAATGGCAATGCTAAGGAAAAATAATAAAAAAAACGAAAAAAAACGGGGAAATGTAATCTTGTTAAGGTACTCGAGAATCTTTCTAAGGTTTCCTACTTCCGCTACTGACCTGTCCAGGTGAGGAAAAAAAGATAAGAGGAAGCTTATTACAGTTCCAACACTCGATTCGATCAGTTCAGGTGTAAATTGTCTGTTACGTCCTGATTTGAATAGGTAAAACAGTATTTTCTTTTAGGAATAACGAAAAGAAGACGTTAAGTGGTACACTAATCAAGATTTTGTCTAATTACAAAGATTTTTTTAAAGAGTTAGTTTGAAAGGAGTTAGTTTTAACTGAACAGGTGCGATAATAACAGAAAAACGGAAAAAAATACGTGATTTTTTAAATTTATTTTTTGGGTAAATATGGAAAATGAATTGTTACTCACAGAAGGTCGTTCCTGCTGATCCCCATGTAGGTGATAAAGCTCACGACTCCCACCAAAGCGCCGCCCATAATGACGACTAAAGGGTACACCTGAATAACGACAGCCCAGGTTAAAAAAGAACTAAATTAAATTGAAAAAAAAAATCAGTAAGAACAAAAGGTAGAAATTCGATGTCGTATTAGCTACGTATTAGTTCATCGTTTTTCCTCTGGTGGTAAACAAAAAATCTGGATTTTTTTTTGGTACATGTCCCTCCCCTTTCTTTCTGGATTCCTCGATAACCGAACTATCTAGTCACCTAATTAGCGCTCGCGTAATTAACTAGTAACTAACCAATTGAAATCGCCCGTTTGAGCACCTTTTCATGGTCGTTTCTTTAAAAAACCTACAGTATCGATCAGCCGGTTCTTTATTAGCGTAGCTCGGGGTTGTGAGTGGTTCACTGGCTAAAAATGGCGGAATTTTGGTATATTTGGGTAGTTTTTTCGTGAATTAGCGACTTGTTCGTCCCAGGCATGACTTTCAATTACTCTTGAAGAGAATTCGAACAGTTTAACACAATTTCTAACTGTAATTTCTTCGTCTCTCCCGGAAAAAAACTCTATAGGGGCGCGAAAATGGAACGAAATGCATCAGCAGGCAGCTACAGCACCGGGCCGATCCTTATTGACGCCGGAGGGAGTCCTAACGCGGACCAAACCTCCTCAGGCCGGTCTTCTCCAGTGGATGCAGCCCAAAACAAGCTGTTTGTGGGTGGCCTGAGCTGGCAGACGTCCGCTGAGAAGCTCCGGGAGTACTTTGCGCAGTACGGTACCATCACAGACGTTTTGGTCATGAAAGATCCGCTCACCCAAGTAATAAACCCATTTCCCTTGGAAATCAAACGATTGTTTTTCTTTTTCTTTTTTTCTATTTTTTTCATTTTTTTTTTTCAATTTTTTGTCTCTAGAGGAGTCGAGGCTTCGGATTTATAACGTTTGCCGATCCTTTGAGCGTGGATCGCGTGCTGGCCATTCCCGCCCACACGTTGGACGGCAAGAAGATCGACCCTAAACATGCCACCCCGAAGAATCGCGCCAAAACCGCCGCGGGGGCGTGTCCGGGTTCATCCCGTACGAAGAAGATCTTCGTGGGCGGCGTCTCGCAAGATACTTCGGCCGAGGAAGTCAAAGGCTACTTTTCCCAGTTTGGCAAAGTGGACGAAGCGGTGATGCTCATGGATCAGCAAACGAAACGCCATCGCGGCTTTGGTTTCGTCACGTTTGAATGCGAGGAAGTGGTGGACCGAGTCTGCGACATCCATTTCCACACCATCAAGAACAAGCGAGTGGAATGCAAGAAAGCCCAGCCCAAAGAGGCGGTCCTCCCCGCCGCCCTGTTAGCCAAACGAACCGGTAACGCCGCAGCCGGCGTTTTAATCAACGGCTTAAACGGTTTGGCCAGCATGGGATTGCCGCCTTCCAGCATGGGTTTGACGGCCCAGCAACTGGCCGCTGCGCAGGCGCAAGCCGTCCAGGTGGCGGTTCAACAATCCGCCGGATTGGCCAATTATGGCAAGTTTTACTCGGGCTATCCAGCGCTCGCCAGCTACCGATTCAGTCCGTACAGCGTTCCAGGAGCGAGCGCAGTCAATACCACGCCTACCGCGACCTTAAACACGCACAATGGCCTTACCAACGTCAACATGGCCTCTTCCCCGTACCAAGGCTACAGTCTTACCAACGTCGACATGTCAAGTTTCCAGGGAGTCGACTGGAGCGCCATCTATGGGATGGGAATGTATGTCTAAAGCATTTCTGCCCGCAGCCAAGCTTCAGAAAACACTCAGAACTACAGAATTACAGCAATAAGTCAAAGAAATTTTTTGAGACAAGACCTTTGGAAAGTTCCTGCTCCTTCCTGCAAAGCTTTTTCCCTGATTGGGGAAGAAAAAACGACGGGAAAATATATAAAACAGCAATAAATACGACAAAAAAGGGAAGAAATTGCGCGACGTATTAAGAAAAAGTATTAGCTTTCTATATATAATTCAGAGCTGTGGGGAACGTTACGGCTGGAAATGTTTTTGAAGACGGAAGATGAAAAAGGAAGATATTTTCTTGCCATTTGCCTTTTTTGGAACGAGACGATCTCAGTTGTGCTTTTTCATGGAAGAAAAACAAAGAAAAAGAAAACAAAAGAAGGGGAAGAAATAAGCTGAGCTTCGGGAAGACATCAACTATGCAGAAATTTGCGGCTGCTGCTACTTTAGGTGGTGGTGGGCGTGGTTTTGTTTGTTTCTTCTTTTTTCTTGGGATATCCGTGCGTGCCAATTTAGTACGGCGTCACCAGATGTGTGCCAAAGAAGAACTTGTAAAAAATTTGGCAAACTTTTTTTCCCCAACTTTTCAAAGTGAAAGTGTTGAGAAAACTGACTTAATCGAAGTTAAAAAGAAGATATTTGGATTGCGAAAAAATGATCCGATTTATGCAAGAAAACTAGACGACTTATTTAAGAAAATGTACACGTGTCACAACATGTTTTAGTCAATATTTGCGTTCCCCCCAAGTATTTTTTGGATTTCTTATACGAAAACCACAAAGCAAAACGGAATTAACTATTCGGGTTTAAAAAAAAAGTAAATTTCGCAAAAAATTCTCTTTTGTTTTGCAAGAAAAAGTCTATGCCAAAATGTCAGCGTTTTCGGTTTTGGAACGTGTGTGAATACTTGGCGCAACTTGAGCAATAATTTTTCCCCCAAGAGATTTATTACTAATTAGGATTGTAAAGTACTTAAAAAAATTAAGATGATTTAAAGAGTTATTTTTTTGGGGAACTTATTTCTTGCCTTTTTGTTCTGGTCGAATATTTGAGGGAAAGGGATTAGAAAATATTTGGAATCTACAGAAAACTCCTGCCCTTGGTTTATTTTTGTCGTTTATTGTTTGACATCATTTCACATTTTTCCCCCAATTTTGGTAGTCATGGTTAAGTAGTTTTAATTGGTAGTTCCATCACTAATTGAGTAATTTTTTATGCTGGGCTTGCCATAAGAAAAAGCCGTAGTAGTTGATGTTTTTTGGTAGTTGAATTTGTTAAAAAAGAGGCTGGGTTTTTAGATAAAAAAAAGTCGTAGTTCGGGCCAAAAGCCAAATGTTCAAGTCAAAAAAAGCCTCTTGTAGTGTTGGATTTCTACTTCCAATAAAACCTGTCACTTGACATTTTTTTCTTGTAATTTTCTGAGCTGCCTTTTTTTACTGTATCACTGTCAGAATTGAATACCCTGGGCGATTTTTTCTCGGTATTTTTGGAATTTTTTTATATTAGGAAATAGAAATAACTCAATGGGCTTACACACATTAACGCAGTAATTAGTTTCGCATGGCATGCTTTACTGACTAAAAAAATACAGCATGATTATAGCATGGATGAAGGGGTAGTTGATTAACGTGATTTTTTAGTCGTGTCAATTGAGTTTTGACTCCATTTTGAGTTTGTTGAATCTCAGGGGCTTTTTTGGGACAAAACGAAAGTCAACGTCGGAAAAAGCTTTTTTTTAAAAAAAATAAATAGAACCAACAAGTGATATTACTATGATCTTCCCACCCGTTTGATACTTGAAAAGAAATGGATTCCTTGAAAGAGCTTAACACTTTATGAAGAAGAGAAAGAGAGAGAGAGTCTACATTACACGAAAATTTAAATTAAACTTTTTTTTATGAAAAACGATTTTCTTACCTCTGGTGTCATACGCATCCTATTCATCAAGCGGGCTTGAGTTGCTGGATCCATCATGTTGTTTTTCTGCAACATCATCAAGATAAACACTTCAAATTAAGTAATCGCATATGGTGTTATGTAATCATTCCAAAATTGTAAATTTCTAACTGGCTTTTTCAGTCATAATTTTACATTATTGATTCTAAATTTTCTAACTGACAACCGAAGAATTATCCTTTCTTAATTTCAGAATTTTCAGGAAAATCTTATTGGTTTAATTACTTGTTTCCAATACTTTATTTCGGCTCTTGTGGTTATGTAAGTCGAGCGTTGCCACGGTACATTTCACGTTCATAATTTGCAATTAACTCTATTCAATTTCAACCCAATTTTTTTAATATTTTTCTTTTAATTTTCTTAGTAAGCTAGGCTTTACAGGTGTGTGGCATACTACGTCGTAGCTATAGGTTTTACGACGTCACGTGATTTCAGCAAAGCTCCGGGTCTTAGATAAGCTTTGCCAATTAACCTTCGATCGCCAGAATTGATTAATTCTTATTTTCGATCCTATCCTGTGCTTACCAGGAATCCTTTCAGCCAATTATGGCTTTTTCCGCCTTTTAAAGAATCTGTAATCGGCATTTCGAAATATTCTTTGAATTTTCTCTGTAAAAACCTTAACACTCTTTCACTTTCAACTGTTTCACTCGATTCTGCGTGAAATACTGAAAGAAAGACACCCTTTGCGCCCACTCTACGAATGTTCGTTTCGTTTGTTCAACTTCAAACGTTCGTTTCGGGAAAAATTTGTAGGTTGTTTTTACCTGATCAACGTTGAATGGTCCCACAAGGCAAACGTTCAATTCTAGAGGTTCAAAGCGCGCCAAATTTGAAGTTACAAAGGGAATAGAACTTCTGAGGGTCAGTTGAACTCGATGAAAACGCCAATTCAACTCCTACACTTGTGAGCTTGGCTGGGCAGTAAGGTGCAGATATATAGGGCCTGTGTACGTGACTCTTTCCAGCCGTAATATGGCGGATTTTCTACCCCGGTTCTTATGCGTCCTATCGCGGGGAATTTTGGGCATTTTACGCTGGCGCAGACCTACCCTTACTAAAATAAATATACAAATTGAAACACAAGGTTTTCCTTTCCTGGTAGCTTCCTTCTAGTCGGAATACATCCTTTTTACAAAAACAGCAAAAAACAACGCATACTTTCCATTCTTTAGCGGAAGCGGTTCTACGCAAGCGGGGAAGTTCGATTCATTCTTGCAACATAAATACAAATTGCGAAATAGAAGCGTAACAGTCGAGGTGACCTTAAAAAAGCATAAAAGGAAACAAAACAAACAATGTTGTGTGATAAGACCGAAGCTTCTAATTTTGTAATCCATTCTCTTTGGGTGCTAAACAGATAAGATAAAGTAAAATGTCCTTGGCGTTTCTGGACTTTTTTGTTAGAAAAATAATATATTTCGCCAATAACACTTCCTCAGCGGTCACCCCTAATTTTTCTAAAGCCAAGTGTCAATATTAAGTTGCTGTTTTTTTTTGTTTTGCTTTTTTTGCCTCGTCATGGTGTAAATAAGCGCATATATGCAACCTCGTGATGATCTCAAATAGCACTCGTGTTATGTTGGACCATCGTAACACGTGAGAGGGTGCTCATTTAGGCGCCGTGGACGTCAGTTTGGACGTCACTTAATAGCCTTGTCCTTTCCGTGCCCCTATAAAACGTGGAGAACAACACGTAGGCCTGCCGATAACCATATTTTTTATTACTGTTCAGTAAAGTACCAAAACGAGGGTTCTTATATTGATCCAAAATAGCGATTCTTCTGTTTAACATCCATCCCTATATATAGAAGTAAAGGTCGATTCCCATGGCGTGTATGGCATGATCTCAGATTAGGGTTTCTGCCCCTTTCCAAATACCAGGCATAGCTAGTGAGCCAGAAATGCGTTGTTTGCCTCCGGATCTTCTAAGTGACTGTTTTTGAAGGATTGCAACACACTGATATTGACGGATCGGCGCAGATATAGGATATGGAAAGGGCAGAAATAATCTTGAATTTCTGTACCAGAGGTTGAAGGTACAGTGATCAAGCAGTAATGATTGCAGTAATTTATTGAATTCTAGCAATTTCGGGAATTTCCGAAGAGCATGAATTTTGTATTTCCTACCGACAACAAGAATGTTTGTTTGCGAGTTTTTAGTAGATAAAAAAGCGGGTTAAATTGCTGATGCGGCGCGTACTTGGACATTTAGCAAGACAAGGAAAGAAAGAGGGAAAGAAATTAAGGAATTATATCGTCGAGAGCAATATCCAAAACGGATATTGCTTGAGATCCGGTGCGGGTTTTTGTAATATTACTAAAACCTAAGCGAATAGAAACTTATTCAGCGGGTGCGTCTGCTTTCTCGACCTTCTCGGAAGAAAGCGAATCTTTGTTATCACTTGTGTCTGCTAAATCTTCGCCTTCTTTCTTCTCTGGCTCTCCTGCTGCTGCTGCTTCTTCTGTGACTTCTCCTTCTTCTACTGCGTCAATTTTATCTTCATCTTCTGCTGCTTCATTTTTGTCTTCCTCGTTAGGGGCAGTACCGGCAGGATCTTCCTTAACTACAATCTCAGCTTCGTTCGCGTCTTCGACATCAACAACCGCATGGTGTTCGTCTTCTTCGTATTCATCTGCCTTTTCAGGAACAATCGTAGCTTCTATGATTGGTTCCATTACCTCTTGAGGCTCGTCAGGAAAGTCGATCTGGGATTCTTCAGGATCTTCCAAGTCCAGCGCTGGATCTTCATGTCCTGGCTCATGTGGCTCTTCTTCCTTTTCAGGTTCTGTGTCATCATTGCCATCTAGCGGGACTGTTTCAGACTCGTTGACGAGTGCAGCCATCGCCTCGGGCTCTTCCACTTCTTGTCCAACCATTTCTGCTGCCTCTTCCTGATCGTTTTCGAGTTCTGGAGCCGATTCTGGCTCCGGATCCGGTTCCGGACTAAAACCTGGAGCTTTCTCGCTACCAGGCGTCTGGAAGCAATAAGAAATAGGTAAAAGTGTTCGAAAAGAAAGTGGCTAGGAAACTCCTTTTGCGGACGGTACTGGCACATACACAAACTGGCGTGGAACACTCAAAAACGATGTATTTACAAAACTGTCAAAATGAATCCGAAAGTGTATCGCTACGGTCTTGGTGTGAGCTGCAAAAAGGGCCATAGCAATAATAAGCTGTCATAAAAAAAGTTTCAAGAAAAGGAACAACCAAGTTTGGGAGGGAATATTAACTTAATTGAGTTCAAATCAAGGGGTGAAAGTAATTTGCATGGCCAGGCGTATCAGCTGCATATGGAAAACACGCATAAATATATATATATTGAAATTTAAAAAGTGGAAAGAATCGAACTTGAAATAACGTGGACGATTTCGGTTAATTGGTGCTTTCTTACATTAAACTTAAACATAATTCTAACAGCTTAGTATGTTCTGTCTGGGCAGCATTAGAGAATTTTTGGTTTGATAACGATAAGGGACAGTTTTTCTTTTGCACTGTGATTGCTTTTTAATTTTACGGAAGATTTCGTCCTTATATAGCACTAAGAAGGAAAACTGTTTTGGAAGCGCAAGTTCCCCAGCCTCTAAGAATTATTTAAAAAAAAAA
>JAGJRP010001620.1:0-13258 GCA_022832235.1 Lepidurus couesii
TTTCATAACATGCACTGGTTTTCTCAAAAAAGTGTTCCGAAATTCCCCATGCTAACCGCCTATACCGAGCTAAGGTATACGGGAGCCGACATATTTTATTACATAGGTAACTTCCAGAAAAAAGAATCAGGAGTCGAGCAAAGAATATTTTGATCCAGATGACGTGACCTCTGTCAGAGCATTTTCGTATATAAATACCAGGTCAAGCATTAAAAGAGCATGTTAAAACTCACGAGCCCAACAAACTTAAGAGCCGGACCTACTATTAAATACAACTGTGAACCCCGAGTCATTGTGGAACAGCAAAACCCGGCGTAAGCCGCGTTGTAGCGGGTGCGTCAATATTTTTGTGTTCTCCGATGCAAGTCAGTAGGCTTTAGGCTTACACTGTATCTCTCACGTAGGCCTTTGCAACAAACGGCGATTTCTCAATAGTTTTGCACCAAAGCTGCCCAACATTCATCTTCCGTTGATCGCTGCATCTTTGTGCCCCCAACCCTGTTCGTAGAGGGCATCACGTAGGCCCTCTAATAATCCTAAGTACACAACAAAGAAACAAAGCCGAAAACGAACATTATCAGCTTGGCTGACGTGCTTAATCTTTCCACCTCAAAGATAAAAGTTTCACCAAGATTTAAAAAAATAAAAATATATAGTAAATGAAACGCAAGCAAGCTAAAGGAGGTCTTATCAATTTTTTACGCAGTAGTTGGTTGGGTGCGAAGTGTGTCATCTTCAATCAGGAGATGAGGGCTTGCTTTTTCTTTCTTTAGCAGGTACGACAGGTTTCAATTGCTCCGGGTTGTTAATATTCAGAGATGAAAACGAAAAACTCGGAAGGCGAACGTGACATACGACATGCAATAAAGGTAAGCGGCGAAACCACTTCCGATGGCATCTCTTGCCAAAACCGCAACGAAGTTATCTTCATGAGCAAGAGCTAACCCTCCTTCGTCCTCGAAATAGCATTCCCGCTTGGGAAACCAGTTTAATATCTGATCAAGTTAGTATACTTGCAGACGTTCTGACTAACGCGACTTCCGCTTTCCACCACGAGTGCTACTCGATCAATACTTCAATTCCCGTAGTTTTCTACACGAGTTTTCATAACAATCCGCCCTGTGTAAACATTTTCAAAACGCTTCGAAACTCCGTAGGCTATTTTAAAGATCAAAACAACACCGTATTGAAAGCTACCATAGGCCTAAAAAGGTATACGTGGTGAGGGTCACGGAAGAATTCTTGGCATGGGAAAGTTCTGCTGTTGGCCTATGCATCAATAGGCCCATGTGATTCGTAG
Organism: Lepidurus couesii; assembly: GCA_022832235.1. Classification (NCBI taxonomy): domain Eukaryota; kingdom Metazoa; phylum Arthropoda; class Branchiopoda; order Notostraca; family Triopsidae; genus Lepidurus; species Lepidurus couesii. The sequence goes on from JAGJRP010001620.1 coordinate 1,301, forward strand.
GAATTCATTGTTTCCTTTTCCTTTTGTTAGGTCAAGGCTCTCCAAACAATCAAGCTGAAAATAGGAGGGACATTTACCTGAAAGTTTGTAACTTTGTATATAGTTAAATAAGGGCTTTAAACACCGGTTTGTACTCACGTACGTACTACCATACGCTATGAAGATAAAGGGCGATAAAAGGTCCTGCCAAACCCGCTTTTATAAGGTTCCAAAGAAGAATTAGGAAACGGGGATTTTCAGATGGTTCTGGTACGGAATGAGGAGGAGGATGCTTGTGGTAGATATTATAGATGCTTGAGGAGTGGTTGTCGTAGATATTATAACGTTGTCATAATTTTGTTTTCATTTCCATCATTTTAGCTCACGGCAAATAGCATTATGGGTTCATAATGTGTTAAATACACAAATGGAGACAACCCAGACAATATGTACGAAAATCCAACATTAGTTCTGCGGAACCTGAGCTAAAAACGACGGTCAAAGAGAGGCGGAGCATTTCCAGGAATGGCGCATCGTTGAATTTTTTATCGTTGAGCGCAATGCGCAGACTAAAGCTGGCTGTTTTTTTTCTCCCGTCGTTTGGCAAGGCCTGAGCTCTGTCACGTAGACACTGAACGCCCGTTAAACCTCACCTTCGCCAAGCGTCAGACGCCTCTTCACCACATGTTTCCCGAGGTGCGAATATGACTTTGCGTGGCGGTTGATTATGTGAATGTTTTTTCCCTTCATCCATTTTCTTGTTCGGCGCTCGATATTTGACTAGGAAAGAAAAGAAAGCTCAAGCATAACGAAACGAGTTTAAAGACCGCGAGGAATCAGGGTTTTCCCGAGAGTGTGAAAAGGAAGGGTTTCGAAAGCGAATCCACCAATGAAACGCAAATCAAACGGCTTTTGAGAACAGCAGCGCTAAGGGCGACAAGGCAGGCAAGTTGGCTTTGTGCGCAGCCAGACCCAGAAGGAACCCAGCCCCCACTCCACAGCCAAACGTTCGAACGAGAGTGGCCTACGTGACAAAATGAAGGTGCAACAACTGCAAGCTGCATGTGCCCTATGTGGGAGTGTACAACACCTCTCGCGGTGTTCCCGATGCCGTAACGTGTGTTACTGCAGTAAAGAACATCAGCGAGAACACTGGTCTGTTCACAAGCTTATTTGTTCGGCCCTAAGTGCAAAAAAAAGTGAAAACTCTTCGTTAACTGCATCCCCTACTGCCACTGTGATCGCCAATTCCCCAAGCGAAAACTTTCTCCCTTTCCGTAATGCAGGTGTCCTACCCAACCCAGGTGCCGGCTGGGAGTCCACCACTTCCAGCACTGCGTCGGTTTACGTAAGTAAATCGAGTGTGGTCCAGCTTCAAGTAGCCTTAGAAACGGACATTTCTATATTGCCCCAATCATTCACGGAATACCCCGCTTACAATATTCCTCCTCCGCCAACTATTACCACGGACCTGGTTCCGGCAGCATCCGGACTAGGGGGCGTGGCCCATCTCACCCTCCTAGACTATCAGCGTGCGAAGGCAGACAGTAGCAGTTGCGTTTCAGTCTCCGACGCTGGAGTGTCACTTGATCTTTCTAGTTCTGACTTGATAACCCCTCCAGCGACGTCCTATTCAGTGGTGGATTGGGAGAATTCAGGAAAGACGGCAAATGGAAAGGAGAACAGTGTTGGTGCATTATCGCTCAAAAGTTTAGGCTCAACGTTAAACAATTTGCCAGTGTCTTCTCCTTCGTCAGTGTCCTTCCCCCTGGGCTTCACGCCGTATTTATCAACAAGTTTGTTTGGGACTGATGACGATTCCCTGGGCTTGGGGGGCTTCCTCGAGAACAGTCAGCCAAGCGAATCCGAGTCGCAATTTTTGGAACCGCCTGAAAGCTGTGGTTCGCCAATCGTAGGACACTTTTCGGCCGCCATGCCGTCCATGCTCAATGTCCTTCCAGAGCACGATTTAAACAAGTGGAAAACGGTGTTAGATGACGAGGATTCCACGAGTAACTTGTTGTCGAGCTCCATTCCACCCACATCCCAGACCTTAGCCGGCAAAGCCCATCTAGACAACGAGAAGTATTTGACGGCGCCGCCCCCTTTTCGGCATAGCTCTATCGGTGCCTTCGACAGTTCCTTGGCCGTCTCGTCGGCTTCGTCCACTTCGGCGTCCTTTTCCTCCAAATCGTACGGTGCGTCCAGCTTACTGTGGGACCCCATGCGGCGACACACTGCAGAATGGATGCTTCAAGTGTGCCAATACGTGGTCAGGGACTTGGACCTGTACGGCGTGTGTGTAGTAGACAATTTCTTGGGCAAAGAACGTGGAGAAGCGATTTTGTCCGGCGTCGAGTCCATGTACGACTCTGGCTGCTTCCGTGAAGGCGAAGTCGTGAATGGGAAACGGAAAACTACTAAAAACGTACGAGGGGACAAAATCACGTGGGTGGAAGGGAGCGAATCGGATGCCGGCAGTATCTCTTACCTAATTACCATGGTGGACTCGGTCATTATGCATGCTCGTAAGATGAAGAACAACGGGAAATTCGGGAATTACCAGATCAGTGGTCGCACCAAAGTAAGTTTTCCTCAACTTGCGTTGGAGCCTTTTTCCAGAAAACCCTTGTATCCATGCGTGTAAAAGTCCCGTTGTTACGTGTTCGTTCCATGACCTCAAAAAGGCCCCTGTTCCATACTACTCGTGGTCACGAGGCCGGGCCACGTGCTTTTTGAAAGAAAGTAAAAAAAAAAAAAACAGACTGGTTTCTTAGAACTGCACAGCTTGTCTGCCTTTCTTTTATTCGAGCAGGATTTTTTAGCCAATTTTTTTTTAGGACTTTAAGGAAAGGTACTGTGGCCACGATGACGAAGGTTATATTTATAGCACAGTGACGTCTTGGGCGTCATCGAATTTCCATTCATGAATTTTTCCTCTAGATAGGTCTGTTTCCAGACGGTCAAATTCTAGGACGGATTTGGTAACAGCTTTCTTTCATTTGTTCTTTTACTGTTTCTTAAGTTAAAGTTTATTCCGTGCTCGGCAAGCACAGCAAATTAATTTTAAGTTGAAAGGGGGCTATTTTGTAATTGATATATAGAACGCCGTTAAGTGATACTAAAATCTCGATATGCTAGCAAAGAGGCGGCCATTTGCCTCGTTCTGGGAATTTTATTGTACGTGATAAAACCCAACTTCGGAATGGCTCCTAAGGGGTTCAGGTATGCGTCTGACAAAGGGAGCCATCGACGCAATAGCGAATAGGAGATTTGCCAAATCGTAAGTCTGCCACTGACGCACGTACAAGCAAACGGAAATCGTTAATTTTTTATTTCGTACCAACAAAGAAAAGTCAAGCTGATTTAAGTTCTTTTGTTCCCGAAACATTAAACGAGAGTGACTATTTTTGGACCTTAGCCAAATAATTTGCTTGTTTTTTTTACGTATTGTTTAAAATATTTTACTACGAACGTCGCCGTGGGAAAGCTTCAGATGCAAAAATTTGATAGTTTCGCCAGGGCTTATCAGAGTTCCAGAGAACCCATGACCTCTCGCCTTTTGCGTAGTATATAGTTAATGCAAATATAATCGACCTGTTAACTTATGTTTGCTTTCCTTTGCATTACAGGCAATGGTAGCCTGCTATCCTGGAAGTGGGACACACTATATCAAACATGTTGATAACCCCAACCGAGACGGCCGTTGCATAACTTCTATTTACTACCTCAACAAAGACTGGGATATAAAGGTAAAAGAGATTAGAAGGAATTTTCAAAACAAAGTAAGGACTGTGATTCTAATCTTTCGCATTTCGATTAGACTGACGGAGGTCTTTTGCGGATATTTCCTGAAGGATGGACCAATCAAGTGGCAGATATTGAACCTATTTTTGATCGTATGCTCTTCTTCTGGTCAGACCGCCGAAACCCCCATGAAGTTCAACCTGCTTACCGCACGAGGTAAAAACGAAAACAAGATTTCGTCATGTGTGACACGAGTGATGAAAAAACAATCTTGGATTGATTCTAAAACGTACTCTCTTTTTTATAGGTACGCCATAACTTTATGGTACTTTGATGGAAAAGAACGCGAGGAAGCCCGTTTACGCCACCAGCAATCAAAACGACCCTATTCAAGTGGCGAGAGCAAGAGTAAAGTTTCTAAAGCCCAGTAACACAAACACTCAGATTGCTTTCAGAAAGAAACGTAAAACGATCCTAAGAAGAAACAAAAAGGGTCGTACACTCTTGGCTTTCCTTTGTGTATAATAATCTAGTTCCAATACCGCTTCAGTAAATCGGTTAAAGACACTGTAGAAAAGATGGAGACTTTTTGGAAAAGTGTGCTTGTGATCCAAAATCTGTGAATTATTTAGCAAAGATTTCGCCTACTTTCTTTCATCTTTACAAAACATGCCCCTGTCTGTACAAAACATTTTCCTCGGCATCCTCGTATATCTTACAACCCCCCAACTTGTATAAAGTTATCATTTGTTTTGTCACAACCTGAAAAGGTTTGACGCAGAATAAGAAGAAAAACTGGCCTAGAAGAAAAACAGAGTTTAAACTGATCTAATCGCGGAAATGTATAAAACTCTCAGGAGCCTTGAATATTTAGAGAAAAAGGGTATTCCTAATCCTCCCCCCTTTAGTGTCAAACCTTTCGCAACACACGTTTGGTGAAGTGAATGTAAATAATAAACAAACCAGCTATTTGCATACCGAGTAGATGACACGTATTCCAAAAAAAATGTGCTTTCCTACAAATCCTAAAAATCTATTGTTTATCCTGTTTTGAAAGAAAGTTATTTAAATAGTATAAGCTTATTTTTAATTGCAACTGAAATGAATAATTTCATGGGAAAAGTTGCTTTCCCAGTTTAGAATCAATATCCAAGTTTCTGTATATCTTTTTTTCTTGAAAATGTTATATTACACGTATACTACACCAAATATCAATCTGTTTCTGTAACTTGGCTGTCTTCAACTAGGCCTGTGGCCGGCACGTAAACTTTGAAAGAGAAGCCATTTCTTGAGAAGGAACCCTAAAAAACCCGAAATTGATTGATGGCAGACATTCGTTATTGGAACAGATTCATTACGTAGAAAATAAAAGCTCATTTACCGGATTCACGATGGTGCAGTCGCACTGGGTTACAGTAAAGGGATCCCATTTATCTGCAATAACTACCAGATCAGGCAACGGATACAGATCTAAGGTATAATTCCAGGCCCAATGCGTAGGGCACACATTAGCCGGGATGGGACACAAATGGCTCTGCGACACCAAGCTGCGCCCGAACTAAACACAAAAATACGGTAAAAGAAAAGGCGTCTTATTTCCCTTTGATTAAGATTAAAAGACATCCTAAAGTGACAAACTTCGCCATAATAGCTGCCAGTCAAATTCAACAACGTAGCAATAAGCCATTAGGAAAGGCAAATTATCGTTAATTGCGTTGATTAAGAAAACTAACTAAATAAGTGCCCTTTAAATAATTTGTTTCCTTGAAAACTAAAAAAACAAAGCCTAAATTCCAGGTAACGATGTTTTATAGTTTAATAGAAGTCGCTAGGAAAGATTAATTACGGTTAATTGTGTCAAGTAGGAATAGTTATGGTTACGTGATTAGGAATATCTCCCGTTGTCGGGAAGTAAACGGCATTCCGAGCCATTTTGGTAACAATATCTTCGCGATAAAAGACGAGTTCTTGACTGCAGTACTGGACTCGCGTGGGATTGGTACCAAATACGGCTCGAGGCACTCTTTTAGCGAGTTCTTCGGTTATGAATTTAGGTAGGGCAGGTCTAAAAATCCCGAAAATAGACGAAAACTCGTGACTATATAAAAAGAGTAAAGTTTGTCTTTTACTTTGGTGCGATGTTAGCATAGCCTGGATCGGTTGGTCCAGGAATGAAAATAAACTTGCTTTGCTGTGCTAACGTGGGAAAGTCACTAATCATTTCCCCCAAAGTTTTAAACAGCTTTCTTAGCTCAGCCGTGTCTTGGCTCGTGCTCTGTGGGGATGAGAGATAATTTCCCATGAGGACAAAACAAATCGGGGGAATATCCACAAAGCCGCTTAGTAGCGTCCGTAACTTTTCCAACACCTGTTGGTTCGAAAATAAGCACCAATTAAATTCTTGGTCGTAGAAGCTGGGGAAAAAATCCTAATTCCGTAAGTAAAAAAACAGCGATTTCTCGCTCTACCTTTGGTTTATCAAGCCACACGTCCGACAAGAAAACCATCATGCCTTCCGCATTCTGTTCTTCCATAGCTTTTAATTTGGCTGAAAGTTTCACGCTGGTCGTACTAGGTCCTCCAAAGAAGTTCGCGTTTCCAAAATATGCTCTTCAAAATAAAATAAGAATTAGATTGAAATTGTGTTTCAGAGGGCAGAATTACCTGGTAACCTTGGCAGGTTCAGGAGGAGGGAATCCCATGGCATTAGCATGAAAAGTACCATCTTCATACCAGCCTTCTGCTAGCACAAAACAATGCTCGGTATAGAGACCAGTATGGAATTTCTGACAAGAAAAAAAACAAACATAAAAACGTCTTCTGAGGTATAATTTCGCTTTACAGTATCGGTTAGGTTCAACGGGACAGAGCCAGTAGGATCCTCTAAGAAATATGTGCCTTCTTTTAGCTGGGCAAGCATTCCAAGGACGATTAATCCTTCTAGCTTAATCGTACTGCCCAATAAGAACTCGACAGGTCTTAACTGGTACTTCTGCTGGGTGCTTTCGTCACTCATGCTGCCTAGGACGGGAGGAGTGAACAAATGGTGGCGAGACGTACGTTGATGGATTAAGGCATATCTAATTGTTTTAACAAATAAAGAAGATTAAAATTTTTTTTTTAAAAATTCCTGAAAATGGAAAGGATTTTCTACCTGTTTCTATACATTTCTGCTTTAACTTGAGCTGGAGCAAATAATGAAGGTGGCTGAACCCCAACACCTTCTGCGGTCAAGTACTTCTTTTTATCAGAGACGTATACAAAGTAAGGCACATCGAACGCCGGTATTACAGTAAGGAGTTCATTGGGATCTTCCCTGTCTTGCTTTGAGCATTCCTGTAACAAAGAGGTTCTTGAGACTCATTTAAATGTTGCAGAATAAAATACTTTGGCTGCGGTTTCCACGTGCGATTTCTCTACAGCGGAACTGGTCAACCCTTGTTTCTGTATTAAGTCTATGAGCTTCTCAAGCCATTGATCACGCTGGTCTTCTTCGATTGGCCTTAGAATCTCAAGCAAATACCGGCATGCGTCACTGGAGGTGGAGATTGAGATTTAATTATTATATATTGGCTGAAACTGAAACTAAGCTTATGAAACTTTGCACACTTACACTCGCAGAGTAAGGCCACTGAGCCGGAATGAAGTAGTGATTGTACTTTTGAGTTTATTACTAGCCATAATCACCTTTTGTTGACTATTTTAACACGAGAAACAAAACAACTCAACTCTATTATTATTGTCAATACAAAGTAAGTTTTGGCGCCACAACTAGAACATAAACACTGAGAGCAAAGAAAACCCCTGCCTCATAGGCTAATTATATCGTGGCAAACTGGCAATATGCGTTATTCAAAGTTTTGAATTCTGATGAATTGTCAGAGATGAAACCAATAATGACTTTATTCTTTTCTAGCCCTTAATTTTTATAAACGACATGATTAGTGGCGATGTACGACAGATCCGCATTATATCACTGCAAGCAAAACATGATTCCTAATTATGCCCCGATACGAGAGTTTTGGACGTTATTTACGTGGACTAGAATACGTTATCTAAATATTCTTTGATAACTGAAACTATCAGTGAGCAAATAGCTCTGTCAGGACAGCATTTTGATGAATTCTTTTGGAAATAACCCAAAGAGTTTTATGTTAAAAATCTGCTAGCATATTGTGGTATGCAAATTTTACCTTCGTAATTAATCCGTCCGTCCTTATCCATATCCGCCACACGAATTAAATCATTCAACCCTTTATCGGTTACGTTCTCGCCAATCAGATCCATAGCCATTTTCAATTCATCCTAAGAGCAAATACTTTTATCGATCTTTACAACAGAAATAAACATTTGTTACTTTTTTTATAAATCCGTTTTTATCACGATCGAAAACACGGAAAGCAGCAATGAGATCTTTAGTCATCTCGTCATGATCATGTGAGTTCAATTTACCATCTCGGGGTTCTCGTGTTTCTTTGTACACGGAGTGAATGAGTGTAAACCACTGCAAAAACTCCTCTTCAGTAATGAGACAGCTCCCTGTAACAAGAACATAGTACACTTAATTAAAAGGTTAAAGGTAAATTTCTTGGCAATCCTACAAAAGCAACAAATGATAAAAGTCGCTTTCAAATGCTTTCACCTATCCCCTGCAGTTGCCACTATTTAGCTCTACGAGGAACAGAAAAAAATACACGAGAACACGCCTTATTTATAGAACTGCCACATTTTGGGGTAAAAAGTTCCGTAAACGGGAAAAGAACTACGTCAACTTGCCCTCGGCGAGAACAAGTCAACCTCAACGCCATTTCTGTGGAAAAGCGCGTAAAGCATGCAGCTGAAAGCCCGAAAAGACGAAGCTTTTACCCGATTTGCTGGCTTGTCGAACTAAATTTAGCACAACTTCTTCTCGAAGATGGATTCCCAAATGACTAAGCATGTTTTGGATCTCCGAAGCTGTAACTCGGCCGTCTTGGTCTTGATCCATCAACACAAATGCCGTATGCAAATCTATACGAATCCAAAACATCGCAATTTTGACTACTTTTTATAAAGCTTTGCGAAGAACGAAAAATTTGTATTTGCGTACACTTTGAAATAAAATTCCTCCCTATTACCGTTTGCATCAGGTTCTCCTGGAGATGTAACTGTTGCCATAGCGTCGTTTCTTCTTCCTGGAGATTCAGACAGAAATGTATTACTTACCGGGAAATACGCAAAAAAAGAAAGAATGTTCAGAATAACCTTACCGGCGTCTTATCTTCAAGAACTTACGTCTACTGTCTAAGACGGCGGGTATTCGCAATAATAAACCTAAAGCAGCTTTAGGGTTGTGATTTATTGGCAAGGTCTCGTCCTTATGGTCAAAGTTGGCGCTTTTGGCAAGCGATATAACGAGTTCACCGGGGTTGCTTTTATGCAAAGTTGCTTCGAATGAGACCGAAAAGCGCGTAAAGTTCCTTTGCTTCGTCGCTACTGAACTGTTTTGATGAAGCAAACGCCAAGAGTGAATGGCAACTGTGTCACATGCAAAACAGCGGCATAAAGGGCGCGACGTTGTGCCAGCCACGAACCATCGCGAGCAAAAATAACCCGGCTGGAACCAAAAAGACCGTAGCTTTTAAGCTTGGCATCCAGAAGCACGTTTCCACAATCTGTGCCATCTCATAACCAAGCGCAACAGGCAATTTGGCCTTGTTTTTTTCGCTTAATTGCGATTAATTGTTACGGATACCATGTATAAAGAGACTTATATAACGATTTGCCGCTTATAAAGTTGGAAGGTCATTAGTCCCGAAAATCGTAACTGAATGATAACACATCGAAAGATGTTTCTTTATGACTCATTGTGAAGCAAGACAACACTGACAATTTGAAGATTAGAAATGACTAATAGACAGCCTTCTTTAAAGCTAAGGAAATAAGGAAATTCAAAGCGAGATTTTGTATTTAAAATTTTTACGTATTTAAAGCAAATACTGTAGAACAGTGGTTATAGAATTTTTTTGACCCGCGGCTCCCCCGACACAAGCATGACACTCATCACCGCGGCCCCTCCGATATATAATGCTATACAATCCCAAATAGCCAACCGCTTTTGCCAAAGAACCGCGGCTCCCAGTTTGACCACCACTGCTGTAGAAGAAAGAATAAACCGTGGGATATTTGCCAGATTTTGAGTTGAACTTTGGTCTTAACGCCCATATATATTTTGTGTAATACTCCTTATTTTCGTCCCATCACTTGACAAGTATTAAGATAATAGGTTTGGTTTTGCAATCGAAAAGTGAATGGACCTTGTGCTCAATTCTGATAAGGTCCAAAAAAGAGCGTTGCCTGCCACGTGCCGTATAGTCTTCACAGACGTAAAGCTTATATAACAGAACAGTATAAGTAGCCTTCGCAAATCAGCTTAGGACAAGTCACAATCTGTGAGAAAAACGTAGAGCTCAAGAACATGATTCGCGCCATTATTTTATCCGCTTGCTTCCTCGGCTTGCAGGCCGCCGTTTTGAACAACGTAAAATCTGCTTGTCCGGCCGTTACCACCGAACCCGAGTTCAACTACATCCCCGTAAGTAGTTTATATTCCCCCAAACATACCCTCATTTCTTTACAACATTAACTTCTTTACTTTGTTAATAAGTATGCCGGTACTTGGTACGAGTTCGCTCGCTTTGAAAACATCTTCCAAGAAGGCTATACTTGTGTTGCTGCTACTTATGCCGAAATTGGTACGTTTTCCACCTCTCAAACGCGTTTCAACTTCAACAAAACTAACTTATTTGTATTAACTACAGAAACTGGTGTCGTGAGCGTTGAGAATATTGGTATCACCCCAAGCGGTGAGTTTTCCAACATCACTGGCAAAGCGTACGCAGCCAACGCTGACGAGCCCGGTCATCTTACCGTGGAATTCCCTGGCCGTAAGTATTCTGAACAAAAATCGAGCTAGAATATATGAGAATCTGTAACTAACGAAAATTTACTTGAATATCGTTCTGTAGGCCCTAATGGCTCTTATTTGGTTTTGGACACCGATTATACCAGCTACAGTGCAGTCTACTCTTGCTCCAGTGCTAGTATCTACAAATTCGAATACGCTTGGATCTTGACCCGGGAACGTGTACCCACCCAAGCAGCTGTTGATGCTGCTAAGGCTGCTTTCACCAGCTTTGGTATTGACGTTAACAAGTTCCAGACCACGTTCCAAGGAGATACTTGCTTCTACGCACCCCCACAACATTAAGTTTTCGAGTCGTGGTTTTGTAAAAAAAAACTCTCTATTTCCATTGATAATAAATATGTTAAAACAAAAACATGAGTAGTTGGCAATGACATTTATTTGGGTTGAAGCAAGTAAACTTATCCCTTATTGCCGTGCTTCTTTTTCGCTTTACTAGCCCGAGGTTTGCCTCTGTGGTCTTTGCCTCTTTTCTTGGCTTTATCCAAGTTGCTTTTCTTCTTATAAGTTTTAGTCTTCTGGATTTTTTTTGTGATCTCGCGATTGAGCTTCCGTTGGTTCTCTTTCTTGCTCTCTTCCGTTTCTTCAGACTCTGCGGGCATGTTACTCGCCTAACCCAGACAAGAGTTAAAGAACAACTAAACATCTAAATCGATTATATGATAAAAGTACATTGTTACTCCCCAGGAACAAGTTCTCATCCCTTATTTTGCCTTCAGACAAGTCAGTGATAGTCACGGTATGCTCGGGCAGATCGAAAGTCTGAGGTTCGAGCAAATGCTCCAGTTCTGGTATTGAAGATCTTTCGGCTCCTTTCTTAATTTTTTCACGTAAATCTGCTCGGATTTTCTTCCTTTCTTCTTTCAAGCCCTTTTTGAGTTTTTCCTCGAAGTGGCGCCTCCGCTCAGCTTTCCGTTGAGAAAACCCCGTGAGGAACTCTCTACGTTCAGAAACCTTTTTTATAATCTATTCATAAGTCAAATTATCCGAAATTTTACTTTCGCTTCCCTTCATCGAAGACAAGTTCAATTTTGTTCTTCCTGTTTCGAGGTTTTCGTCCTATCTTGGACTGTGGTTGTGGACCAGAAGGACGGAAAATGCTTTGCAGACTATTTTTATTCTTATTCTTGACAACTGGTGGGCCGCCGGCGGGCTCTGAACTCGTTAATCGTTTCCCCATCTGCATACAAAGGCTAATTAATAACGTGGAGTCAAGATACCTTACTTACTTTAAATCGCTGCTATTTTCTTTCCCGATCGCAAGCACG
>JAGJRP010001621.1:0-13246 GCA_022832235.1 Lepidurus couesii
TTCCACTCACTAGATTGCAGTGTTGAAAGAGCGCGAGCGCGCTCCTTTTTTAAATTGTGAGCGAAAGAGTGAGCGCGCTCGCAAAAAAAAGAGCGAGTTGCAGCTCTGACTTTAAGCCATTTTGTAGTATATGGAAGATGACTTCAAAGTAACCCAAGTCACGAAATACTACACAGCGATTAAAACAAAACAAAAAATAATGTCCAACCGTGAGTTTTAAAATCAGTAGATTTTTTTTTTTAGTCCTAAATTTTGCTACACTTCAAGACGCAAACCTGAAATGCTAATGAAAGTTTTAGCCGACTCGAAGCCCAAAACCGGAATAACCGATACAGCTTGTTGACTGAAATTCAAGCTAGAATCTTTGCCTAACTCTTCAATAGCTTTTTGCCAACTTAGCAGGGGTACCTGACTAGTTATAAAGATTCTTAGCATGCACTTCAACTCGGCGCCGGAATCTCGTCTTAGCTGCTGAATTGAGTACCGTAAAATTTCCACTAACTCATCGGAATCGGTACCGGCAGTGTTTTCTGTAAACAATATATCAAGAACCGTCAAAGACTCATTCGTAAGAGGCAACAGGACACAATTCCTTACCTGCTTGGCAGCTGACGATTGATAGCTGTCCATCAAAAGCCCAGCCACGTCGCAAAGACACAACTGTTCCGCTTTCCATACAGTAACCTGTCTCCAAATCTACGAAAATTATTTTTAAAGAGCATTTTTAAAATATTCGTTAAACAGATATAATACATTCACTTTTGCGATTATATCGATGGGCCCATACTTGCCACTCCACCAATGCATTCCGTGGCAAGGCAGATACTATGACATAATCTACAATTGCATCGTTTGACTCCGCTTCCCACAATGTTCGAGCTACACGAATGTAATTGCGATCCGTTACGTAACATACAGCCTAAACCAAAAAATAACTTTTACTTTTAATAACTTATTTCCAATCATCAGGGGCGTCGCGAGGGGTTCTGCTTTGGGGGGTGGAGCCCTTAATTTTACCGACTGTACTTTGATCATATGTTACCGACTGTTATAGTATTGAAACAGTCACTAAAGTATAACATTGCTTAAACGTTACGAGTTTCATTGGATAGCCTCGTTCTTCACATTCCGGTTAGAAACAAATTCTCCTGTTTTTCTTCGCTTTGCATCGCTCTAACACGTCGCTTAGATCAGTTTCGTCCGCTATATCTTTCTTAGACGCTAATTTAAGGAGATTTTCTAGCCTTTCGTCACTCATGACTGAGTGAAGGGAGGTATCTAAGGGTATCTCCTTTTTCGAATTTTACCGACGACCACCAAAATTTTACCGACTGGGCTTTCTGACCAAATATTGGGGGGTGCACCCCCCCTTCGCGACGCCCCTGCCAATGATTTAAGCATCCCGTATATCTTTGGCTAGATCCCACCTAAATATTACGTCGCCTCGCACGCGTTTTGTATGGAATATACTTTGCAAGCTAAGCTATACGGGAGCCTTTTAACAAAGAAATATTACCTGAGCAACATCTCGAATGGACATCTTTTCAGACATGGCAATGATTGCCCTGTTTATGTGCCTAAGTGCCAACCTACATTGAAGAACTACGCCGCTCTTTGCTGGCAATGTCATTGATCCTGGTATAAGGCCAATTTGACCGGATACGAAGAGCAAGTCTCCAATCTTAAAAAAAAAAATCAAATAGCTCTCGTAGTAAGGAAGCAAAACTAGTTCTATATTATTAAGCAAAGGATAAACAGGTCCGAAATGTACTTGTTTGGCTTGACTGTAAGGTCCGATATTGGCCGGAGCCCAATGTGAAATACTTTGCACGTGCATCGTGTTCACGCCATGCCCAAAACTGTCGAGAACCTGTTTCTTTCCGTACAGGGTAGCCTCCAATAAAAACAAAACGTCGTCTGCCAAGGGCACTTGTACGCAAACACGTGTGGGCGGGTTTAGAGGAAAATACCTAGCGTAAACCTGATTCACGGCTGCGTAATCAGCCATGCATTTTACGTACAACGAAATAGAGATCACGTCTTCCAAGGTCAGACCTTGGGATTCCAGAATGTCTGAATAGAATAAAAATAAAATGACATGTCTTTCAAATACTTAAATTTGCGCATTTAAGTTTACTTTTGACTTCGTCCATTATTTTCTGAGTAGTAAGCTCTACATCTTTGGAAGCCAAATCTAGAACTGCAGAAACACCAGTTAGCCAGCCCCAGGTGGCTTTATTGACGATCAAGGCCGGTTTATGGTCCAGCTTTTGCGACCAATGCGCAGAACGGGTGAGATCACTGTTGACTATTTCTTCAATTTCATCTGTCATCAAGTCAGCAATATGCGCCAGCGGAGTAGACCAGCTTGAAGATTGCACGATTTCATCCTGGCAAAACGAAATTTTGCATGAAAATCACGTCCATTAGATGTATCTAACCATAGTATAGATACAAAACTGTGTTTCTAACCTTGAGTTTCGGTTCCAAGCTAAGGTCCGTAAGTTTTAGGTAAGCTACTGGAGCAATGGGATCGTCTGAATGCATTATCATTTGGAAGCTATTCCTAAATAAATATAAAAAAACTGCATAAGAGCTACTAAAAAGTGGTTACATAATATTACAGAACTATTTTTTTCTTAAAGAGAGGGCAGTCTAGAGTGAACGATTCGTATTCACCTCCTTCGCCACACACATTTATGCCAAATTGCTTTCTCTAGAACGTAAAGCGAAATAATGGATCATAGAGTGAGAAATTAACAGAAGGTGTAAATGAAAGTATACCAGATTTTCCAAGTCTGGTTTGATTTGGCTCAACTCCAAACCAAGGTGTTTTTTTGGTTTCAAGCCTAAAGCTGCAACTTTGACAATGACAGCTTTTAATCCAGAATCAATCATTTCTTGTAGCAATTCACTCTGATTTCGACGCCATAAATAAGACAAAGACACCAGACCGAGTCGACTGCAACTAATTAAGGACGAACAAAAGAAGTTAATACGAATTAAGAATTAATACGCTTAATAAAGACTTACACATTTTCCACCCTAACCCTTTGGTAGTTTGAAAGAATAGCTCCTACACTAACAGCCTCCACGTTTTGCTCGACCTAGAAGCGAAACAGATATTTAAAGAATTTACATTTTTAATAAAAAAATAAATAATCACTTTAACTCTAGCTAGAAGGCGATACAAGTCCTCAACTTCATCGCCTGGATCCAGAACATAATCCACTCCCTGCTGTATGCTACCTCCTGTTATAGATTCTCTATATAAAGGCAGATCCATAGCTTCTGCATAATGTTGAATGGCATCATGACCAACGGTTTGATACATATAGCTATCCAATTCATCTAGGGATATAGTAACAAAGCGTATATTAGAAGAAACGTTTGCATTTGTATTTTAACGAAACTTATCGATCTTTTGTTTTAATGGATTACTGCAGTAGTGTAGTACGAACCTTTTTCTCCTACAAGTGGGCGTAGGTTTGCTAGTGCGACGATGTCATGGCCACTAGCAACGCACTGCATCATATTAAAACAGCTATCCTTTCCTCCACTAATTAACGCAACAACCCTCATTGTCTGTATTTTTTTCGTATTTATTTATCTACTACAGATGAGTCGAATGACAACAAAAACACAAACACGTGTTTGGGAAGTCTTTAGTATCGTTCCGTTGCCAAGGCGAAACGATACCAACGATTCAGCTTTCTTCAACGGTCTTGCGTGGGCGCGAAATCGCAAGTTCGCTGGGTACAACGCACAGCACAAACTTTTAGAGCTTAAGAAAATGATGACTGAATTGTGCAATGAACAAGCACGTACTATTCCGTCTAAAATAAAAGCTACTGATATTTCCCATAAGATCAGGAGTTACTTCAGTCTGTGGGATTGGCGTCCGATTGTGCGGCGAAAACTGTTGAAGAAGACAAACTATAAAGAATACAAGTTACAGTATGAACCGTGCAAGGTACACAATACGTTGTACTTGATATTGCGCTCTGAAAGAGTTTTACGTATTACACTACAAATTTTGAAATCACGAAATAAAAACATAATTCGGAGGTAGTTTACTTCTGTTAATTTGCAAACAAAGTATTTTGAAAGGTGTTATAGGTAGGAAATTGCAAACAAAAGCATTCATATTTTCTCTAAAACTGTCGAATTTTTCACACTATACTCGTCTCCTAATTACCATATACACATACTACCTGTATTGCGGAAATTTTTTCTTATAATGGCGTCTATGCAAGGATCAGAGAAATAAACAAGGAACAAAGTACAATAATGAAAGACAATAATCTGAAGGACAACGAGCGAAAGCATTTTCGTATAGTAAATACACGACACATATTTATACTTTTGCTTCTTAGAACATGTATGGAGTTAAGGTTCTAGAACACACGTACGTATGTATTGATCAATCTTCCTGCAAGGAGTATAGGGTTAAACATGGCCATGGCAACGGAATTCCTTTGATCGTTTTTACTTATATGCAGCTTCTCTGGCTAGCAACGATCAAACAAACGCCATATACCGGGGAAAATCTTCCCGACATGTCGCAGGAAGCTTTTTAGTAAAGTCAACAGTTTGCGTTAAATAGTTGACAAACAAGCCGTTAAGTAATCGTGAATAGTGAGAGAGACTATGGCAGTGCGACTCTAGAAATGAATCGAGGGAAGCGTCACAATGGAGACTGGATGGCCCATAAACTGCAGCACTTTTTTTCCAGTTTTCCTTCAGCTCCTTCTACTTTAATTAGCTCCAATATGGGCAACATCATTCCCGGAGCTTCTGGCAAACGGCCTAGCCGCAAGACGAAACGCTCGACAAAAGGCAACTCCGACTTAGCCTATAAAAACACCTGGTCCTCTCTGCTAAAAACATCGCAGGCAGACGGGCTCCAATTAAGTTTTTTCCCCACGAAATCCCCCGTTTTCCAATCCAGTATCCTAAAATATGGTAAAAGCTTCGACGACGATGACCTCATTTACTACCGACGCGGCTTAGGTAAAGTTGAGTTCGATTTGCCGTATCGCCGAGTCCGTAGTGCTAGTCCTGTTCGCCAGCGAAACAGAAATTCAAAGATGATGAGCTTTTCGGACTTGGACCCCATTACATGGCCAGGGAAGAGGCCAGTGTCTCCATATATCATTGAGAAATTTATAAGCGAAGCTGCCAGGCAAATAAGCCTCAATCTATACACACCCATGCTCAGCAAGAAAGATTCGCTAGAAGTGAATGTATCTTCCGCTTGCGAATCCATGGATGTCAACACTTCCAATGGTAGATCCACATTCGATTCCATGGGTGTGAACGCTAGCTCTACCTTAACTTACAGTGGCAATTCAATAGAAGCTCATCCTTCCATGTCTTCCAACCAAATTAATTCATCCATCGAAGCCCAAGTTTCTTCTTCAGCAGACCCACCAACGTCAGCTAACTCCATGTTGGTTAACATAACGTCGTCACCTCCTACAAGCGGCAGTTCTATGCTAAATAACGTCTCCTCGTCTAGCGATAATGTAGAGCGCGTTGTAGCTAGAATACTTACTAACGAATCTTCAGCTTTGACCTCAAGTAGCCGAAGACTACACAGGCCATCACATAATCCCTATGGTCAAGAATGGACCAGGCGTTTTTTATACACGTAAAAAACACAACATGAATTAGTAGCTTCAACTGTTTTCTTTGCCAAATCTTTTACAGGTTACCAGTACCAACGCATACTCCGAGAGTAGAATCGCCTTCCCCTTGCAGATCACCCCTACATCAGCCACCTGTGGACCTGAAAAAGTACTGCTCCAGCCCAGAACTACGCGACTTGTGCATTTGGCAAAACTGGCGTGATTTCACTGGAGATAAATTCTTGACGCAGCACCGAAGTCGTAGAGTGATTGCTGAACTAGCGCGGGAAAAAGCTTTGGAGGAAGAAGCTTACAGGTTAATAATTACTACAGGGGCAAGGATTTTATTTCGCTAAATCAGCTATGTTCGTAGGAATTTGCGTAAAGAAGTACGCTCATTAGCCATGCAACGATCTTGTTCATTGCCACGGGCTGCTTCAGCTCATAGTTTTCGCAAAACCACCAACTCTGAGGAGTACGGGCAACGAAGAGCACAAAGTGGTCGGCGAAGAATAAAATCTACCACTGCTTCAGATTTAGATAAAGAATTGCACGCGAAGAAAGCCCAGAACATGACGACTAATCTCCGACCCACGCAATCCAGTCCAAAGAAGGCAATATCTTATGCGTATGTCCCTTTAGAGTTCGTTAAAATTAATGCATTTCAAGTAGGAGGCAAAAGAACGTTCTTCATCCATGGCGGAGGATACTAATAATCGCAAGTTTATTAAATCTCGGGAAAGTAGGCAAATGAAGTCGCCGAGCATAGAAAAGAAGAAGCAAGAAATTGCTGCGTTGCAACCAGCCAGTGGCGACAACATTGCTTCCGTTTTGCGTCGCGCCATGGCCAGGTTCTCGAACTTTTGAGTTAGTTGATAACATTAAAAAAATTCCAGCAGGAAAAAATATGAGCAAGAGGAGTTGATTTATGCAGTAGAACGTCAACGCGAAACCGATCGACGACAACGGATTCGTGCCTTGCGCTTGGATCCTGCGTGGAAGAAAGCTTCTGGGGCTGGAGCAAAAGTAGCCGACCAAGATATTCTTGCTCGCAAATGCTACAAGGAAGTTGTGGAACGAGAACGACTGATGCAGTACCATATGGAAATGGAAGAAATGTTGGCGCGTGTATGGCAAATGCCTCCTCTTTTTGACCGCTTGCCTAAGGTAAATAAATGTCCCATGCTTCTTGTCTTCGTTCTGACACTTTTTAATCTCGCTATGTGTTTCGCTACGTAGCATCCAGAACGTTACATGTTTGACGCTATGGAGGACGGCAGGTATAACTCTCATACCAAAAGCCGTCCTAACACCTCTTGTCAGTTAAGGAAAGCATACTCGCCAATACGACAGACACTCATAAACTCACCACTAAGTATTGAAAAACTCGATAGTAAGAAAGCAACGGCAAATTTGAGAGAGGAAAAAACACGTCCTAGTACGGGCAAAGAACGCAAATCGAAGTCTTGAGCGTTACACCTGCATTGATGGATTGTGTTTCACATTGGACTGAATGTTACATATGCCTGTTACGTCGCACTTGTCTCACACTACTCAATCCACCTCAACATTATACTAAGCAACTCAAGCACATGCAATTTTCTACTTATGTCAATTTTCCTTTGAACATACGATGAATCATTTAATACAAGTTTATAAAAATATCTAAAAAGCCTTTCTTTCATCGTGAAAAAACTAACTATACCTTCTTGCATAAGAAATCACAAATTAACTTATATCATACATTTTTTTCGACCGTACCTAATTGATTATACCTTGAAGATTCGTACCCAATTGTGAAAGTACCTAATTTCGTCAGTAGACTACGCACAGCCAAAGCCCAGAAGCATTAGCTGCACCCACCCTTATAGAATACGAAAACGTAAAAGTAAAGACAGTAGCTAACTTAAGTACGAAAAGGAAACTCTGGATGGCTCCTAAACATAAGGTAATAATTAAAGAACATAGAGAACAACGTTGAATGCAATACTTGGAATAAGACAAGTTAAACATCCTTCCTTCTTCGCCTTTATCCAAAGCTTCAAGCTTGCCTACATCTTCAGCTTCAAGGGTGAAAGAAGTAATCTAGATAACCGCAAACGTTATATCATCAACCGGTGACAGCACATCAGAAGCTTACCTCAAAATTTTCCCGGAGTCTCTGTTCACTTATACTTTTTGGCAAAATGACCATACCCAATTGCATTAAATAGCGCAACATAATCTGCGCAGGGGTTTTCTCATACTTGTTTGCAATGGCTGCGACGGTCTGGTCTTTCAGAAGATTGTGAAAGCGCCTTTAATTAATATGAAGGCTTTTAACTAAATCGCTAGAACCAGATTTATACATACGTATCCAATGATTTAATAAAATTCTCCCTTCCAGGTGAGCCCAATGGCATGTAAGCACACATGACTATATTCCGTTTTTTGCAAAAGTCCTGCAATGCTTTCTGCTGCAAATAAATGTGAACTTCCACTTGTAAAGCCACTAAACGATGGCGTGCTACATGAATAATCTTATCCATCTGCGATTCATTAAAATTGGACACCCCCAACGCTTTGATTAGCCCGGAATCAACGTACCATTCTAGAGCCTATAATATATAAACGCTTTTGTATAGTTACAAACTTTGTCTGGGTTCCGACCCGCTTTTACCTGCCAGACAGAAACGATGTTCGTTGAAACGTCAAGAGTAAGGGTTTTAAAAAAAGTAGCTGAGTTGGAAATTTCTTTTTCTGTATCCAAATATCCGAAAGGAAGATGAATCAGATATAGATCAACATAATCGACTTTCAGTTTATTGAGCGATTGCTTTAAGTATTTCCCAAGGCTTTCTGGGCGCATTCCCATCGGTGGCAACTATACCGGATACATACAAAAATGAGGGAATATAAAATTCCCTTAGGGAGGGGCTATTCTCTTTTCTCTTTTACCTTCGTTACTATGAAGAGTTCTTCTCGTTTGCCAAGCCCGGCTTGAATCCATTTTCTAACCGCATTCCCAACTGCAGCTTCATTTCCATAAAGAGCAGCCGTGTCGATGTGGCGATAACCAATATTTAAGGCTGAAAATATAGCTTCTTCTAGCACATCATCATAGGCCTAGAACGAAATCATGTGTACCTAGCTTAATTTTTAAAATCCGCCTTAATAACCTGAGATGTCCCTAGCCCAATTGTGGGAATGGAATTCCCGTCAAATAGCTTTAGACGCATACTAGCCATCTTGGTTTCTGTACTAACTTGCTTAGTCTGAAAAAATCCTGGTTTTCGGATAAAATACAGGTAAGCATTCGCAGAACTGAACCGTTGCCTAATTATAGGTATATAAGCATGGAATAATCACTAAACAGCTCAACAAAAATATATTATAATGACAAATATATATTCAGCTCACGTTCCATACTATCCATTTCCTTATAACGTTCCATGTCTATCAAAAGTTTTAAACAAAAGGTTTTAAAGCTAATAGTTTAAACTTAAGCAACGCTGATGGAATTACTTAGGAATTGGAAATGTACTCGCAGGATTTGTCAAGAAATGGGCGAGTTGTTATTGTGGAGCTCTTCAACTCAACTCAATTTCATGTACTCTGTGTATGACTTATACGAGCAAGTTTATTTCTCTGGCTATAGTGTATCGTGCACTGAATAGTTTATAGGTTTACACTTACCGTGGCGTTGTACGTAGGAGCGTGACCCAATCGGAATAAGTAGGCCAAGACTATCTCTGTACAGAACAGCTTGCACTTGCAAAGTTCCTTGTAACACGAACTTTGCAAGTGTTGGGACTGAAACGAGTTGTAACATATCTTATTGGCTTACAAAGAAGACGGGGATATCACTTATAAATGGTTACAATAACAAGTGGGGAGAGAAAGATTAGGTTAGGTTAGCCGCGTTTGATTTGCACTGTGTTGTTGAACGCAGGCGTTTCAAGTTTTCTAAATTTATGCTTGTAGCCCTTATACTTAGCTTCACTTTGCAAGTCGTCCTTGGAAGACAGAAGGGGATTAAAAAACGGCTCCTAGCAAAGCACAGCTTAACCACGCCTTTTTTACGCCCAGCTTCTGTCTTGTTTGCCAATGTGGTTAGTTTTATAACAAGAAAGAAATTTATTTCTTGCATTAACTTGCTTAGAATCCAAACTTAATAAAACGTGTAATAATTAATAAATCACTCGAATAAAAGTAAACTTTTAATTAAGAAATATTTTTAGAATTTTAAATATAGTGGTGCACCGCACAACGAACGCCTCGCATAACGAACGTGCCGCATTACAAACGCGCGCGCGGCCCGGAAAATGTTACGCATGACGAACGCGGTCCAGCATTATGAACCGCACACACGCTCTGTTGTGCGTTTTACATTTGAAATTTGTGGGAAGTTCAGTGCTTTTTATACTGTTGTCAAAATGGCACCTAAGAAGACCGTTAGTGGGAAGAATACGTCCTAGTACTAGCAAAGAACGCAAATCGAAATCTTGAAGTGTTAACGGCATGCAATGATGGATTGTTGTTCACATTGGACTGAATATTGCGTAAGCCTGTTACACGGCGCTTGTCTCACACTACTAAATTCACTTTAACGTTATATTGAGCAACTCGAGCACATGCAATTTTCTACTCAAGGCAATTTACCTTCCAACATACGATGAATCATTTAATACAAATTTACAAAAATCTGTAAAATTCTATTTTTCATGGTGAAAAACAGCCGTATACCTATTTGCTTAAGAAATAAGAAATTAACTTATGCCATACAAACTTATATCGAGGTAAAAAAATACACAGGAATAACTCACAAAGCGCAATAGTAAGTACAGTACACCGCACGAAAGATTCGAATGTATAAACTAAACCTTCCTAAAATCCAAAATATTTGTCCAATACATATTTAATAATGTACCTATAATTGTGAAAGTCCCTATTTCGGCAGTGCACTGCCAAAACCCAGACGAATTACCACCTTTATTGTAACAAACGTAAAAATTATGACAGTAGGAAATTTAAGTATGAAAAGGATACTCCGGATGGTCCCTACAAATAAGGTAACAATTAAAGAACATTGAAAAATTTGTTGATCGTAATACTTGGAATAAGACATGTTAAACGTCCTTCCTCCTTCGCCTTTATCCAAAACTTCAAGCTTGCCTACATCTTCGGCTTCAAGGGTGAACGAATTAATCTATTGTAGATAACAGGAAATGTTACGATAGCACCAAGAAGTAACACAGAAGCGTACTTCAAAATTCTCCCGGAGTCTTTGTTCGCTGACGCTTTTTGGCAAAATTACCATGCCCAATTGCGTCAAATAGCGTAGCATAATTTGCGCAGGGGTTTTATCATACTTGCTTGCAATTGCTGCGACGGTCTGGTCTTTCAGAAGATTATGAAAGCGCCTTTTAATTTGTAATGAATGATTTTTACTTCATCCTTAGAATCAGCATTTATACATACATGTCCGAGGATTTAAAGTAATTTTCCCTTCCAGGTGAGCCCAAGGGCATGTAAGCACACACGACTATATTCCGTTTTTTGCAAAATTCCTGCAAGCCTTTTTGCCGCATATAAATGTGCACTTCTACTTGTAGAGCCACTGGATGATGACGCGCTACACGGATAATCCTATCAATCTGTGATTCATTAAAATTTGACAATCCCAACGCTTTGATTAAACCGGAATCCACGTATCTTTCTAATGCCTATAACACATAAGCTTTTATAGATATGAACTTTGTCTGGATTCGAAAATCGCTTTTACCTGCCAGACAGAAATAATGTTTGTTGAAAGGTCCAGAATATGGGTTTTAAAAAAAGGAGGTGAGCTGGTAATTTCTTTGTCTGTATCCAAATATCCGAAAGGAAGATGAATCAGATAAAGATCAACATAATCGACTTTCAGTTTATTGAGCGATTGCTTCAAGTATTTGCCGATACTTTCTGGGCGCATTCCCATCGGTGGCAACTATGTAGAATACACAAAAGAAATAAAAATATGAAATTTTCTTAGGGAGACTATTCTCTTATCTTTTACCTTCGTTACTATGAAAAGTTCTTCTCGTTTGCCATGTCCGGCTTGAATCCATTTTTGTATCGCATTCCCAATTGCACCTTCATTTCCATAAAGAGCAGCCGTATCGATATGGCGATAGCCAATTTGTAAGGCTGAAAATACCGCTTCTGCTAGCATATCATCATTGGCCTAGAACAAACTCGTCTGTACGATGTTTTATTACTAAAATCCGCTTTAATAACCTGAGACGTCCCTAGCCCAATTGTGGGAATGGAATTACCATCAACCAGCTTTAGTCGCATACCAGCCATCTTGGTTTCGCACGAACTTGCTTAGTCCGAAACACAAACAATCCTGGTTTTCAGAAACAATTCTAGTAAGCATTCGCAGAAATGAACTGCTAACTCATTAGATAACCACACACTGTTGAAAAGGGTACCTTCGTACCTAAAATAGGTATATTACGACATGCTAAAATTAGTAATTACTATTCAAGTTATCTCTCCCCAAAGATGGGTTTCTCCCTCTCAACAACGGGGAATCAGCACTCAAAACAGGTAGCTTTAGCCCAAAGTGAGTGGGCACCACCTATTATGAGTAAACGCATACCTAATAAGGGTAACCTTTCCTAAAATGAGTAGCCTGTTTCGCTAAATCGGTATTTTCATAAACCCCCAAAATCGGTATTTTCGGACCCCCAAAATTGTTGTTGACAAGAATGAATTTAAGTCTACCTAGCCCGCAACAGGAAAATTTCACTGTTGCCCAATAATGAATGTTCCATTCTGCTATAAGCTAGCCTGCAGACCCAAGCAGCCAGTCATAGGGTGTGTTTTATTGTGAACTGATCCGTTCACCAGTTTTTCCGTTGGACAGCTCTCGTTGACAATAAAACGGACGTTCTACGGGTCGCCGTTCACGGTAACAGGGGTATCTTCAATGTCTAGGTTTTACTACCTGCTTTCTCGGCTTAGTTTTTCGGTCTCAAGAGGATGGAGGTAAAAAGTATGTGTGTGTAGGACTTTTACGAGCTAGTAGCCTATATAGTGTATCGTGCACTAAGGAGTTTATAGATATACACTTACCTTGGCGTTGTACGTAGGAGCGTGACCCAATCGGAATAAGTAGATCAAGACTTTGTCTCTGTACTGTACAAAACATAACAGCTTGCACCGAAAAAGTTCGGTGTAACACGAACCTTACCAGCGTTTGGACTGAGACGAGTTGTTGCATATCTTACTTACTGGCGCACATAGAAGACGGGGGTGCCACTGATAAATGGTTACAATAACAAATGCAGAGAGAAAGATTAGGTTAGGTTGAAAACTTCGTTTGGTGACAATTTACTATAGTTTCGCCAAGCATGGTTTTCAACCTCGCATGCAGCCGTATCGTATACGGCTATGGGATAACCCGCAGGGCACGGGGGCGATAGGATCACAGCCGACGAAAACATAAGGGTTGTTGTTATTGCTTGAAGGACGTAGGGTATCTACAAAAGCTGGCGTGTAATGCATTGGGTGACTATCATACGAGAAAAGACCCCCGTTATAAATGCCCCCATTGCAAAAGGTCTTCCAGATAATCTCTACAAACACGA
>JAGJRP010001622.1:0-24255 GCA_022832235.1 Lepidurus couesii
TACCTTCCTGCGTCTACAGGCTTAGAGCTTTTACCCGCAGACGGGATGAACATTCATTATTGGGCAACAGTGAAATTTTCCCGTTGCGGAGAAGGTATATAGGACTTGAGTTCATTCTTGTTAACAATGAAATCATGGGAATTACCTTTCCGTATCAAGTACGGAACACGGATATTCTGTATTCACATTTCCGTGGCTTAATAATGTATAGATGTATTTTTTGGGGGTTCCCAGGATACGGGTGTAGGGATGACCAAAGAAGAGCTCATTGATCATTTGGGAGTCATTGCCCGGTCTGGCTCTAAGAAATTCTTGAACGATTTGAAGGAAAATAAGGGCAGCGCCGCCGAAGGTTCAAACATCATTGGACAGTTTGGCGTGGGCTTTTATTCCGCTTTCATGGTAGCGGACAAAGTGGAAGTTTACACCCAGTCTTCCAAACCAGACTCGAAAGGAGTTTACTGGAGCTCCGATGGGTAACCAATTTTTTGTCCTTTTTAGCTCTTTTGTAATGTTTTAGTGTTCAAGTTTAATGTGGGTTTGCCTTATTCGCAATCGAAATTGCTATTGTCTTGTAGTTTGGGCTCGTATGAGGTGCAAGACGCTGAAGGAGTGCAAGAAGGGACCAAAATCATCCTCCACTTAAAGCAGGAATCGGCGGAATTTTCAGACGAACAAGCCATTAAAGGTAGATTTACTATTGCAAACCATTTCCGATCTACAAAAGATTTTAGATGACATAGTCTTAATTATTTAGATATGTTCTGTAATTAATTTTCGTTTTAAAGATGTTATAAAACGATACAGCAACTTCGTGGGCAGTTCGATTTACCTGAACGGGGTCAAGATCAACTCGGTGAAGCCGTTGTGGTTGCTGGAACCCAGGGATGTGTCGGCGCAGGAGCACGAAGAGTTTTACCGGTTCATTTCGGGCGCTTTTGACCAGCCTCGCTTCGTTCTGCACTACAAAATCGACGCTCCTTTGAACGTGCGAGCGCTGCTGTACGTACCGGAAGGCAAACCCGGCTTGTTTGAGCTCAACCGAGACGCAGAAGTGGGCGTGTCCTTGTACTGCAAGAAGGTTCTCATCAAGCACAGAGCGGAGAACATTCTTCCCAAGTGGCTACGCTTTGTCAAGGGTATAATAAGAATCCGAAATGTTATAATTGTAATGGTTTGCGAGCCGAACCATTCTAACGTGGAAGGTCTTGGTAGGAGTGGTCGATTCAGAGGATATTCCTTTGAATTTGAGCCGAGAATTGCTCCAGGACAGCTCTCTGATCCGCAAACTGAGGACCGTGTTAACCAATCGATTCCTACGATTCCTCTTCGATAAATCCCTGAAAGCCCGCGAACAGTACGAAGCGTTCTACAAAGATTACGGTCTTTTCTTGAAAGAAGGCATTGTAACAGGCCAGGAACAGTCTGAAAAGGTGCAGTTTATATCAGAATTGGAAAATTTCAGCCTATCTTTTGAATCGTTTTGATCTATTCTTAACAGGAAGAGTTGGCGAAGTTGCTGCTCTACGAGTCTTCCATGAAACCAGCAGGCGAAAAGACGACCATTTCCGAATATTGCAGCCGACTCAAGCCAGGCCAACGAGATATTTATTACCTCGCAGCTCCCAGGTATTCACTGCCTTTACTTAAAATGTTAATCTTTTAAAAACTTAAATCGTTTAGACCAGCTGATCCGATTTAGATCGGATTTATTAACATTTTTAGTGATTTATTTTTGAAACTTTATTGGAAAATTATCTTTTAGGTTATTTTTATTGCAAATGTGCGATGAAATGCATCTTGATTTCCTGTTTTGTGTAGTCGAGCGTTGGCGGAAACGTCGCCTTATTACGAGGCAGTGAAAGAACAAAACATCGAAGTTTTGTTTTGCTTTGAACCTT
This sequence comes from Lepidurus couesii, assembly GCA_022832235.1. NCBI lineage: Eukaryota > Metazoa > Arthropoda > Branchiopoda > Notostraca > Triopsidae > Lepidurus > Lepidurus couesii. The sequence continues at coordinate 1,902 of JAGJRP010001622.1, forward strand.
ACGACGAGCTGGTGTTCCTGCAGTTGGGCAGGTTTGACAGCAAAAACCTGACATCGGTGGAAAAGGAAATGCGCAGAGATAAAGAAGTCGACGTCACTGAAGGTGATAACAGTACCATGTCGTTTATTTCTTAAAACAACTTGGTTTTTCCGTTGTGCCAAAAAAGGGGCGGAACTTGATAAAAGCGCTTGCGAAGACCTGAAAGGCTGGATCAAGTCATCGCTCGGACCCAAGGTGGCCCAAGTGACGTTGACAGGCCGGCTCCAGTCACATCCGTGCATGATAACCGTCGAAGAAATGGGCGCGGCTCGACATTTCGTCAAAACGCAATTCCAGGGCATTCCGGAGGAACAGCGCTACCAACTGCTGCAGCCCCGCCTTGAAATTAACCCCAGGTGACCTTTCTTAGCCGATATTATCAATAGGAACCTTAATGGACAGCCCAATTCGGGCTGGCTGGGGCAAGCGGTAGATAACGCAACCGGAAATCGAGGGGGTAAAGACGAATCCGCAGAATCAAGACTATATTTCGCTGAGCGATTGCACAACAAAGAAATTTCGCGAGCTTAGGAACCAACTAGCGGTTAGCGAGGGCGGGGAACGAATACGCCTGCTTGGGTCGGCAGGCTCGCGGACCAGACGGGAACATTCATTATTGGGCAACAGGGAAATTTTCCCGTTGCGGGCTAGGCAGGACTTGAATTCATTCTTGTTAACAATGAAATCATGGGGAGTTGACCAAAAATGTCCCTTTCGTATCTAGTACGGAACACGTAATGTTATCAGTAATATTATGCTGTCCTTCCAGAAGTAACAGAAATTAGTTTGGCTTTCTCAGTATGTTTGAATAGTTCCACACGATATTGGTTCTAATCCCATTCTTCTTTTATTTCCAGTCATCCCATCATTATTAAGCTCAACAATCTTAGATCTTCGCACCCAGAGCTCGCAGAACTCGTCGCGCAACAAGTAAAAAAATTCAATAAAAATAAATCTCTAAGAATTTTGTGTTAAAATGAAAATGCATCGCTGCAGTTATTCGCGAATGCCATGGTGGCAGCTGGACTCATTGACGACCCCCGGACGGTAGTAACCGGAATGAATCAGCTGTTGACTCTCGCTTTGGAGAAATACTAAATACTTTTTAAAGAAAAATCGAAAATAAAACCGCCGTAGTGAAATTATGAATCGAAACATGATCAAATGCAAATTGGATTTCTTTTCCCTCAATGAAACTTGGGGGGCGCATACAAGATACAAAACGTATTCAATGGGAAAAATAGCGTGTAAAAACGACCAGGTATAGTAGAAAAAGGAGAGAAAAAGAGATTGGGTGGGGAAAGAAATATGTGATAATAAGAATGATAAGCTAAAGCAGAAGGGACACCAAGCCGTGCCGCGCTGTCGCAGAAAGACGCTCCAAGGGCTGGCGGGAAGGTAGAAGGCTATTCCCCCCCTTGCATCCTCCCGCCCAAACGGGGAGGAAGGGGAGGGGTTTACCACGAGGCCAAAGGCCTGTGGCATTGACGGACTGGCTAGCATAGCGATCCCCCAACAATGAATCCCAACCAAGCCAAGGCGAAAAGGGGAAGCCGGGCCGGAGCTGGCAAGGGGGCATCCTGTTTCTGTACGGACTCGCCAACTCGTGTGGCACTCGTCCACTCTTGCCTTATGGGCAATGGCAGTGGCAAAAGGAGTGTGAAGAACTCCGGCGACCCCACAAACGGCAACGGTACTAACTAAACACACACACATATCCCCCAACCAGGCTCCTTCGCCTCTGGACACGCTCGCTGTGTACTAGTTAGCCTCTCTCTCTTTCTACTGTTCTTACTCTCTCTCCCTCTCTCGCTTTTGGGATTGGGGGCTCTTTGAGCTCTCGGGTATATGGCATAGCGTTGGTTGTTGGGGGCTTTTGTTCTTGTCACAGTGTCTGTTGGCTGGGCCTGCGGCAAGTTGAGACGTTATTCAAATGGGAAAAGCAGCGAAGGGAGCACACCGTTGTTTACAGGACACTACTGTGTTTTATGCCAACGCGTTACTACGGGAATACCAATTCGGATATGCTGGTGGTGGCGAGTGAGTGTGTTTTGGTGTCGTGTGAAACATTAATTCCGTAATGAGGCGCAGAAGCGACTGTGGGGCCAAGTGCGCTTTTCGGTTTAAAGTCAGATAAAATCCGGCACTTGATTCCACAGCAGACTGACTTTTAGTCTTGTTTTAGCCTGTGTTGTTATCTTGCGTATGTTTGGCTTATCGCGTGACAATTGGCCAGCTCGAGGCAACAGGATTAATAAGTTTACAAAGTTGGAGTTATTAAAAGCATCGCTGGGAAGGATTCAAGGTGCAAGAAAGGGTGAAAGAGTATACGTTCAAGATTTGGGTTGTTTCATAAAAGGTGTGTGTTCCCAATGGTGGGCGGTGTCCGCATGGTGAAGAGCGTCGTGCAAGCTCGGCCTCCCGGACTCTGTCGGGGCGTGGCTGACGGCAGACAATGTCCGACGCAGTGGTGACTCCTAAGAAGCAGCCTGGCTTGGATCGACTGCGGCGGCGACTCGAGCACTATCGTAAGCAGCAGCAAGGCCGGTTGCTCAAGTACGGCGGGTCACTGCCGAGCTTGTATGAACTGCAAATGCAAGAAACCTTGCTGCTCAAGCAGCGGCATTTGGACTCCAAGGCCAAAAAGTCGGCCAAAAAGAGCTGTGCCGCCGACAAGAAGACGCAAGAGCCAGCGGCCAATAACACGCCCGGCAGCGGGGCAGGTGCTCTTCCTCCCGCTCCGCCCCCTGCTCACCCCAACGCCACGCATTTGGTAAGGAAAACCGTACTGTGCCTGCTTTCGAACGTTCGGGCTGTCCCAACCCGAACCAAACCTGCGTTAGTTCAAGGCAACGATTGTTGCCCAGGCTCCCTCCTTCGTGAAGGGGGTAAGAGAAACTTGACTGTTGCCCAAGAATGAAACGCTCTATTCCGCCTGGTTCCGAACGTTTTTGGTCGCTTTGAGCTGTCGCACACCCACCCAAACCTGCGTTAGTTCTTGGCAATGATTGTTGCACCGGCTCCCTCCTTCATGAAGAGGGTGAGGGAACCTTGACTGTGGCCCAAGAATGAAAATTCTCTAGGCCTTTGACGTGGCATTCCCAGTTCATGTCAATGAAGCCAAGGTAGAACGGAAGTGGTGGGCTGTTGCTCTGATTCACTGTTGTCCAGAAAAAGGACCTGTTTCATGGATGAGAAAGGGAGTAAAATGTTCATTATTGGGGCTAGAAGACAAGGCAGGAAAAGTGCCGTTGACTGTTTTTGTCCCCAAGAACTTGCAAGTCAATGTCATCAGAGGGACAGGGGGGAACGCGCCCAGCCCCAAGACATGGGGATAGACGTTTAGCGGAGGGTTCTAAAAAGCATACGTGTGTGTCCCTTCGCTTCCTCCTCCACAAAACCGTGAAAATACGGTTTCGGTAACGAAGCGGAAGTGCGAGGCGTCGCCATGGCGCGATTCCTGCAGTGGCTTAGGCGGAGCTGCGTCGCCAATATTGACGTGCCTTCTCCAGGATGGGGCAAAGGATACGAGACGGGATACGGAGTCCGGGCTCCTTTTTTCTTTTTCGGTAGATCACCAACGGCTTTGTTCGATGGGCGCTTTTTTTCGCCTTTCCTGGCTGGCTGGCAGACGCGAGTGCGGGTTCTAGTGGTCGCCATCACACCTCGCACTGGTATTGTCTAGCCATGTGAAAAGGGTTCTCCGGAGTGGGATGACAGACAACTCGGGCTTGATTAAGCCTTGGATTTTCAGTCCCTTTCTTTGGTAGGAAAGTCAATGAGCGCCGTACCCGCTTTTCGGTTTCTCGTCCCTTTCAAAACCGCTCTTACGTCACACGCTGCACCTCAGCGATATGAAGCCCGAGTCCTCGAGGAAACTAGGCAAAGAGCGAGGAATGCCAGCTTTCAAACTGGGCAAAACTATCCTCAAGTTGATCACCTCCGGCCCCCTTTCTATTACAACACCACCCCTGGGTGAAACAGTCGTATTCTCTAGATTGCTTTCCACTCTTGCAACCTTCATTGCTGTCAGCACTGAAACATCAGTCTTTTTATCGGCCCCGCAAGAATTTCATTCGTCCAGAGCCAGGGAATGTAACCACAGGAAAACGTTATTTTTTTCTAGTTCAAATCCATTGTTGTCAACAATGAACGATAAGAAGATGAGAAACGCTCGCTTCGTGTTTGAGGGCGAAGCGAATATCTCGTAGCGTCATGTCGTTATGGGCAACAGTGAACTTTGTCCCAGTCTCCCCCCTTTTAAACGAATAGATTTCATTGTTAATCAGAAGACAGCCTGCACGAAGCTTTTTGGAGTTTCCCCAAAGTAGTCCAAACGCGGGGGAACAATACCTGGCCTCCCTTCTGGACATGGACCCGTTTGAGTTGGGTCTGACGTCACAGCGTACCCAAAAACTTGTTTCCTAACCCAGGCGGATTAGAGCGATTAATGCCCTTTCGGGAGCTGCCGGCTATGTGAGCGCTCGGGAACGCACGAGCGGGGCAAACTGGCTTCTTGGCCTGATTGTTCGTCCTTCGTTACGCAATCCCAAACGAGATTTCGGATGCGGACGCCTTGTTTGTTTATTTATTCATTGGGTCTGGTTTAGTATCACCATCTCATGGACTCATTTGCTTGTCTTTTTTTCTGAATGCAGCAACCCAGGTACGGCAAGCGGTCCTTGGACGAAGATGCCCACGGAGACGAAGACACTCCGGCCAGTAAAGTGCAGTGCACTACCACCTCGAGCACGTCCGGGCCCGGTTCCACCAAGTTCTCGGTGGAAATCGTTCAGCAGTTGGAATTCACGGCCAGTGGCGGAACGACGAGTCAGCCCCAGCAAATCTCGACCAGCGTGTCGGTTAAAACCCTGACCAGCAGCACCGTGGGAGGGGGCGGAGTCAGTGCCTGTGTGCACCAAGATGTGTCCGCCTCTTCCTCCGCCTCCGCGGCCCCCACCATCAACACGACGACGAAAACCACGAGTAGTAGTACGAGTGGCGCGTGCCCAGTGCAAGCCCCGCCCCCGCTCCACTCGCCCATGAAACACGAGTGCAAGACGGAACGGCTCGACCCCAGCTTCATGGAAGACCTGGCCGACGTGGACGACCTGGCCGATGGCCTCACGGGAGACCTGGACAACTTCCGCAACATCATGGGCGAGGTGAACGAGGACTTTGTGGACGACATCATGAAGCAGATCAACTCCAACTCGGAAATCGCGCATCTGCCGCCCGAGTTCATGAAAGAGCTCGAGCTGGAGGAAAAGCGCGAGTCGGATCTGCTGTTGCACAACGCCGGCCTGAATCTCGCCAATTTGCAGCAGCAGCAAAGGAACGACCTCGGCGGTCAGTTCCCCTTCGGAGCCCCGACCGAGTTGAGTCCGGCGGCGCTCACGCTCAAGCAAATGGCGGAGCAGCACCAGCACAAGAACCAGCTGAACATCGGTCCTTTGCCCATGAACAGCATGGCCCCGGTGGGTCCCAACGTCGGCAGCGGCGGCGTCCCGAGCTCGCGCAACGACATGCCCGGTCCCAGTCCCGGGGGAATGAACCCAGCCATGCGAATGCCTTACGGATACAGCAACCCGGCCGGCAATGCCCCCGCGTTCAACCGCGGCAACGCGTACATGGCCAGCATGAAAGCCAATGCCTGCGCCATGTACGGGGGAGGCCCGTCCCCGTACCACAACCCCGGGCCCAACCACCACGTTCCTATGACTATGCAGAACATCGGAGGTCCCCCCTCCGCCAACAACGGCAACAGCAACAATGAAAGTTCCTTGCGTAGTCCGCTCATCAAGAAAGAAAACATGTTTGCTCAGTCCCCGCTTTCGAACATTCCCAGTGGCGCTGCCAGTCCGAGCGACTTTAAGCGGCAACACAGTCTCAACGCTATGCAGCAACTACCCGGGAGTGGCAATGCCAACAGCAACCCGAATCCTAACAAGAATAATAACAACAACAATAGTATCCATGCCAAATTCTCGCCAGGCCATAACAGTAGTGGGCCGGGCATAGCGGGGGCCGGGCCGGTGAACCCGAACAACAACATCGTGCCGGGACAACAGAGTCCCATGAACATGCAGCAGCAGCCCAAGACCCCTACCCCGAACAGTGCCTACTTGGGCGGCGGGAACAAGCCGGGGACGCCGAACCATATGGCCATGGCCGGGAACTTTCATAGCGGCCCGGAGACCCCCACTCCGCCCGCCCAGAGCCACAGTCCCATGATTTCAGTGTTGGGGCAGCAACAGCAGCAGGTCAACGTCAATGCCGGGCCGAATGGAGCTATGCAAATGACGCAGACGCAACAGATGCACGTGGCGCAGCATTCGGGCAACGTCAGTGTCCAGCAAACTCAGGTTCGCTTCCGTTTGATTTATTCTTGACTTATTTAGTTTAAATTTAGAGCTTCGGTTTGTCTTAAACGTGGTATAGAAAAGCCGGGAAGTTAGTTGAAAGTTTTGACTGGCAAGTTTCAGGCAGGAAATGAATTCGGTAGAATGTCAAGTGAAAAGGACATTTACAGGGTCCCCTTAGTAGATATTTCTTTTAAGACTCGACAGTCGGCGCAATCTCTGATGTTTGCCTGTGTCTCGGCTTGGAGGAGTCATTTGAAGGGCTTCGGCGGCTGAGAAGAGTGGGAGTGTCGGGCGGAATTCATTGTTGGCCATGCGCGGTGACAAGCTGTAGTAAAAAGGGAATGACTGACTCACACAACAGTGAAAACCAGGCGACTCCTATTATGGCACTTTCACTCTTGCGTCCTTTCCCCTAACGTTACTTTTTTTCCATTCAACTCGGGAAAACCTGCAAGATTTTTTTTTTTATTTTCCTCGGGGAAAACTCATTTTGAGGGAAAAGTAAAAGCATGGTCAACTAAATTCCATTTACGACATTGGCAAAGAAAAAGTGGGAATATTCTTCATCATTTCCGTTCAGTAAAACCCTATTAGCTCCAGAGAGTACTTGACTCAACACTGAAATCTTGCTGGGTTAGACTGATGAGTCATTTCCATGATAAGAAAGAACAAGGGACGGGATTTCGCACTGTAGCTGTAGGGGAGACAACTTCCTAGTTGACAAGCGGTAAAAGAGGGCGACGGCAACAGTGAAAACCCTCAAAGCCGTCCGTGTACAGCTCGACTGGGGTTTTCATTGTTGCGTCATTGTTTTCCAGCTTAGTTTTTCTCGATTTCATACAAGTCTTGAGACTCGGATGAAAGTGATTGGGAATCAATGAAAATCTCAGAAACTAATACGGAAATATAAAATTTTCAATGTAGATGACTTCTATGCAGCAGACGCAGATGCCAGACATGAAGATGAACCAGCAGCAGCTTCCCATGTATTACTCGAGCATGCCCAACAACGCGGTGAGCAACGCCGGTGTCCTCCAACAGCAGCAGCAGCAAAGCCTCGCCATGAATAGTGCTCAAAACAACCCACTGCCAAACCAAAGCATGGTCCACTCGGCCATGATGAACAACGCCCAAACCACTCAACAGCCCATGATGAACAACCCGGACAACTGCTACACTTTCCACGCCTCCCAGACGCAAACCATCAACTTCACCCAGCAGCACTTACGGGGCAATAGCGTCGTGCCCGGCGGTTCCGCCCGCATGCCCAACATGACCGTAATGCAGCAACAGCAGCAGCAACAACAACACATGATGCGGCTCCAAATGCTCCGATCTCAGCAGCAGCAGCAGCAGCAACAACAACAGCAGCAACAAGCGATGCTCCGCCCCCCGCCGCCCGAGTACAAACCCCAGCTCATGCCCCAAAACATGGGCAATGTGCCCCAAATCCGCGGCATTCGACCCCACCGCCCCGAGATGAACTTTGCCCCCTCCCCAGGGGGTGCACCCTCGGCCTACCCCATGAACCCCCTCCAACAACAACAACAACAACCCATGAACCGGCATCCCATGCTCCAGTCTAGCCACGTGGCCCCTAACATGCAGTACACGAACTCTTCGCAAGGTGGCGCCATGGGCAGCATGAACCCGGCCATGCTGGGCTTAAACCGCCCGGCGAGCAATCTGAGCACGGGCTACGTCGGGGTCAATACGATGCGCGGGCAAAGACCACCGAACGTGACGGTCGGGCCGGACGGCATGAACGTGATGGCGAGCGGGCCGCGGCCCACCGATTGGCGCACTCAGCAACAGCAATTGGCCAATTACCAGAACAGCGGGCGGATGAACGTCGTCGGCAACTCAATGCAACCGCAGCAGCAGCAGCAACAGCTTTACCCCAACGCGCGCCTGAACTACCATGTGCAGCAGCAGCAGCAAACCCATGTGCAATCTATAGGCAATCTCTCGATGACGCAGCAGCAACACCACGCGATCGGGATGGCGGGGAATGCGAACAACGGTTACCCCAATTATAATACCAATAACAGTAGTAATAGTAATAGCAGGAATCCCATGACGATGGCCGCCAACCCCAGGCACGGGGGCGTGGCCCTGAGTGCGGACTACGGAGGCTTCGAGTTTCTGGACAACATTCCCACCGGGGAAAGTGCTCAGTTTTGCGGTGACGCCCAGGAATTGTTGAACAACTTTGATCCCAGTATGGGCTACAGTTTACTGGACAGCTTGTGAACAAAGAATAGCGAAGACAGACCACTTATTCAAAGTTGGATTCTTCCTATTGTTGTTGCCTTTTATGAGTTTTGTTATGATTATTATTTTTAAAAATAGTTTTTAAAATCATTGGCGAGACAGCTCTACTTCCGTTTCATCTTTCCCCCTTGTGGAGTAGGGTTATACTACTGACCTTGTATAATTTGGCAAAAAAGTGGATCTCATTTTTATCGAGCGCCATGAATTTTTGGGTTTCTTTAAATTTTCTTAAAAAGTTTTTCTAAAAAAGAAAAAATATTATTGAGGATTAGGGCAAAGGACGTTATCCCCCTAAAAGCATTCCGTGCAAAAAATTGTAAAGAGGTTTTGAACAAAAAGCAACTGAACTAAAAAGCAAACCCCCGTAAAAAAATAAAAAGTAACGAACGTTTTTTGTTTTGTATATGAAAATAATGAAGTGATTGAAAAAGAGAAACAACTATGCCAGATTTTTCGTGCGTTTGTAAGAAATAAAAGTGTATTTATTTTTGTAGAATTTGGGGTGTTGTTCAACAAGGCTCCTCCCCTTCCCCCTCGTATTCCTACGAAAGTGGCTAGTGCTTCCCTCTCTTGAAGACTGTACATATTTTGTAAAGAAAACCAATTTAAAAACCAGCAACAATGAAGACTGTTTGGGTGGGGAAGTTTTTATTACAAAAGTCGCACAGTTGGGCTCGTGTTTTTCATTGTCGCGGTTCCTTTGCTCGGCTTAACTGGGGGGCAAAGGTTTACTGGGTGATTGAGATGAAATGCAACAGATGGAGTTGTTTGATAATTATTACGAAAGTGTATTGTGGAAAAGATATGTTTTAATAGGCAATGCGGTATCCGTGTTGTTCGACGGGCTCGTAGGTGTTCTCAACCTTGGGTGCGCTTTGAACGGAGTAGGCAACGGGCACTTGCTGGGCGTAAGCCAAGGGTGCGTGGTAAGCGAGGGGAGCAGGGGCAGCGTAGGTCAAAGGCATAGGGGCGGCAGCAGTGTAAGTCCAGGGAGCGGAGGACACGGCGCGGACTGCGCCGTAAGGATAGCCGGGGTATCCGGTCAATCCAGCGTAAGGCAAGTTCAAGCCATAGCCGTAGCCGTAGGCGCCCAGACCAGCATAGGGGGAAGCCAAGAGGGTCTTCTCACCGGCAGCAACGGCGGCGACCAAGACAGCGAGAACGATCTATAGAGGTAATGCAAATTAAATTAGTAAATAATAAAAGAAACACTAAAAAAAAATAGGAGAAAACTTTTGGGGATTGGAGGCTTAAATAGGTTGCTTACCATGCACTTCATGGTGATGTGTGGAAAAGTTGGGAGTTGGTAATAACTCGGTGAAGACAAGAGAACTTGTGGTGCTGATGAGAGCTTTTCGGCGGCTTTTTATAGTTAACCTCCAAAGGATAAAGCCCCCAGTGTCTTCGTTACCCTTTTAGGAAGGTTTACGCCCACTGGAAGGACCTGGACGGGTTTTCGGACGGTTGGTTCCCAAGGTCTGGTACTTTTTGGGCGGGGTTCGTTCGCCATGAAGGTGGGGATTTAATGTACTACCTATGCGTATGCTCCCAAGATTGTAGAGCAGGTTGAGGTCGTTGTCAAAAGTGAGAATGTTTTTCTTACGATTTTAAGGGCTTGTGGTTTTTCGTAAATTCAAACAAGGTTATTACACTCACGACTAGAAGCGAACAGGTGTGCCATCTTGGACGCTACTCATTCAGTTCCAGTTTTTCTTACAGAGTTTATAGTATGTTAGAGCTTTTATCGGAGCTTATTATGGAGTTTATATTACACTTAATATTGTGCTTTATATGAAAGGAACAAAGTGGGGTATAGCTGAAAAGGTCGCCATAGAGTAAAGTCATAACAAAGGCGGAAGGGTTATCCTTGCATCCGGCTCATTGTCTCTTGAACATTCTTGTTCTCTTTTTGGGTGTCTTGTGTCCGCTCTGGATTGCTTTTCCGATGGACCCGACCCTGGCCTTGACGATCTTGAATATGGTCAAGCGATTTCCGTGTATGGCATACGCCCTAGCTTAGGGGCAATACCTTCGTCTGCTCCAGAATACCTGTCTTCGTCAACCCGCCTTCGCTTCTCTTTGTTCTAACGAGACTTAATTATCCAAGCTTGCTTTAAAGACAAAACCTTGTGATCTTGTCGGATATAAAGCTTCATTTAGGGAAGTTATTTTGCTCGAAGATCGTTTGTATTTCATTACAAATAAGTTGGCAAAGTTCTGTTTTTAGCTTGAAGACTTCCTTGACGTTTTTTCTGTTAGTTATAGCTGGAAAATAAAAGGCAAGTCATGTACGGACAACCTTCCTACAGGCTACCACGCCCTAACTAAGGCCGTTGGAATGGATCGTCTGGAAAGCTATTGCTCCATTAAATGTCGATGAACACATTTTTGGTGGTCTAGTTTAAAGTAAGTTTTGATTTTCATATTTCTACGGATTCCGCGTATTTCTGTATTGCACATTTATATTTTTTTTTACAAACTCTGCCATCTGTGTCCAATGCATCGCACGAAATTGTTTTACATCAGATTTCAAATGTTTATTTTTGAAAGAGTTATGTAAGAAACTGTTTTTTGGGCGATTGAATTGTTTTGAGCGTTTGGGCGGAAGGCTGTGGGTTCTTTTTGGCTCAACGGTAAAATCCCGTATAACTTTATTCACACTATTCGTCGGTTAAATTGGTCACTAATTCACATTACATCAAATCAAGACTGGGTGAGCAAATTCGACTATGCTATACAAGAGCACGCGTATGCGACTCAGGGGCCAAGGCGCCGAAGAATAACAAGAAGAGCGTTTATATACATGTTTGGCGTGGAATCTGCTGAATGGGCTAAATTATAAACAAAGGGAATGTTCGGGCAAAAAACAGATGGACCGGATGCGTGAGAAGGAAATTAGCTGGTGATCTGACGCTCGGCATCCTGGATATGAGCTGAGAATTATAAGNTTCTTGTATGTGTATTCTTACATGGTTTTTGTGCATGTTTTTGCGCTTTTATATTTTGACTTATCCGTGTTTTTGCATTTTGTCTCTCATATTTTGGCTTGAGTGTTTTTTTTAATGTTTGACTGAATGTACGCAGGAGATGAAGTTTTTAAAAGAATACAAAATTCAATAAGTAAAATATACGGCTTCATATATACGGCTTTATACGGCTACCGATTTTTGGGATGTATACCCCCGTTTTTGAGAGTTAGAAACTACCGATTTTAGGAATTTATATACCCCATTTTTTGGAGTGAACCCCCGATAAAATTTTAGGGGCTTAAAAAGGCCCCTATCTGGTGCCCCCGCTTTTAGGGGCCTTTTTCCTCCTATTTTAGGGGGACATTTTTAATAGTGTACATACCGATATATATTGATATATTGATACATAGTGATATATATTGTAGATTCTGATACTAGTCAAAAATAAATTCTGTGAAGGCCGGATTTGTAGCAATACTCCGCCTTCTTGACGTCACTCAACAATGAAACGAAGAAGTTTATAAACAAGCAAAAAAGAAGCGGCACCGTTATAATTTTTGAATGCTCAAACAAGTCTTGGGTCAGGCATATGAATATCGTAATGGAGAAAAAAAATTCGGGGGGGGGGGTAACCCCCAAGGCCCCCCCGCTGGGTACGGGCCTGCTTTGGTTAATTTACACGATCAATCACATAAAAGTGACTTTTTCTTCGTGCCGTGGTTTTCAGGCTCCGCTGTAGGCCATGGACTAAGTAGCCGCATAGTCCAAACCTCCTCGTGCGGTCCCATTGCCCGCGGATGCTTGCTAAGCCGAACCGACACTTGCCCAAAGGCAGTTGTGATGATGTTGAATACGAGATTACGAGGAGTTTGTATTAGAATTGAGTACAAAGTGGCTGGGTAAGCTAAACTGATGTTGACACTGGGGCGAGACAAGAGAGAGTGGGAGGGGGGACATGTGCCACCGTTAGGTGGCGTCATCACAGCAGTGAGACGCGGGTCTCGGCCCGGCAGAACGGAAATCGCGTGATGGCGAGAAGGAAAAGTCCCTATACGAGAGTTAGGTCTGAGTAATAAGAACCAAGACTTTTTTAAAACCAAAAAGCAGGTTATACAAACAAAAATTAGGGAGCTTGGAGTTTCGGGTGGAAGGAAGGTTACTGGGTTACAAAAGTACGGTTACTAAGCTACAAAGTACGGTTACAATGGTTACAAAGAGGCAAAATTGTACCCGCTAGTCAGAGTGTACGAGGTTACAAGCAAGTTTCGAACACCTTGTTCGAAAGTAATTCGTATAAAACCGTTGGTGGCAGGGTGACAACAACCCACTGACCAGGAGAAATAACCGGCCAAACAAACTCAAAGAAGGGCTGAGGATTGACAATTTCCGCATTGACGGAAATATCGATTTTCTACAAAACTACACTGTAAAAATTTTCGACCGATTTTAGGTTGAAAAAAAAATACCGGAACCGCAAGCGCTAGAACGGTAATTTTTTATTATCGAAATCTTATATAGGGGAGTTGTTACCTAAATGTGGTAAATAAATTGTCCTACCGTTGTCTGGGGACTGTGCTGTTAATAAGGAATGCATTACCAAGAATGGATTAAGCTTACCGATTTTAAGTTGGGGATATCACCGTTCCTACGCACTACTTATCCTTATGTAGAAGGACTGTCCGTTTCTGAAAGTACTTACCAGCTTTGAAACAAAAATCCATTTTTGGGTATTTTTTAACATACCGGTTTCCGATAAGATTTTTACAGTGTAGGCATATGACTTTAAATTTTTTCTACCGCTAAACGGCGCTTCCTTCGAATACATGTGTACTTATAAATCTTTAAATGCTATCCCAATCCCAATTAAAACTGTTCCTGTTGCATTATTCAAAACTCCAAGAGTTTGATTCACTGACTCCTGTACCTAAGAATCAGAACAATTTGCAACAAAATAGTATTACACCCTATGTTTGATATCTAATTACCTGAAACCAACAACTTGGGCTACTGACATTTCCTCCAGATTCGTATCGTATTACGTAGGGTTTTTCCTGTAAACGGTAAATTAGTAGAGAAAATGATGACTTGAACCTATGATACATCTATTCAAGCCGACTCTGACTGTTTGTTGTTCCCACTGTCTTCGAATACAGACCAAAGAACTTCGTTTCAGTTTGCTCTTCTTACCACTACTTGCATCAGCTACTAGACCAACTAAATCTCCCACAGCGGGTTGACTGTGTCGCAACAGTCTGAAGCTTGTAGAACAAGTGGGTTCAATATTCAACGACCAAATAAAATATCCATTGTCCTTATGAAGGAGTAAGCCGTTCAACTTATCTGGAGGAGTTTGCTTGGTCGTTAAGACAAGGAAATCCGTAGCAGTTGTCAAGTATAAGTTGACGAAGAAAACCACCAACGTCAACTCCATTTGAAATGAATGCTGAATTAAAGTTGGCCTAAGGTTTTATACCAAACTTCTCGTGCCTTTTTTAACATCATGAATTCTATATCTATTCCATGAATGCCAAGTGTTCTTATCACCGGAACAAGTCACAGTATATAGGCTACGATATTTAGTGCAAGATTCACAAATTATGACCAGAATTTGCATAGATCATGAAGAGGATGAACGACATTTTGATTCTCCTCAAACGTTTGATCTTTTCTCTTACTTCGAGCTAATTTAAACCCAGAATTTAAATCCAGAAGTCCAAAAGTCTTCACAATGTTGATGAATAAATCTGCCAACAAAAGTAATAAGAACAATAGTTCCAAAGTCGAAGGAATATGCACAGGACTTCATGACAAATAGCCTAATTGTTATGGACATAATTCCACATTTTGCTCAACGGAGTTGCCATGTCGCTAAGAAAAGCTTACAAAGAGAAAACTTTGCCTATATCTTCACATAGCTAACACATAAACAAAAATACTGTGAAAATTCGAGACAATGGTTTCCAGAAAAAAAAAGTTCGAAAATAAACAGAACCTTTTCCAATTTACCCACAGAAATAATTCGTGGATTGTTATCCTTGTCTATTGCTTCTGAAATGCGAGGAACGACGCATTGGACGAGCGAAGTTTTAAAGAAGGAAACGAGGTCCGTGGTTTGTAACTAATTCTATATTCGCACAATTGCCAGCTGAACAAACACAAAACTTACAAATATAACGTTTCTAATACTACGATGCTTCGACGAATTTCGAAAGCAATCTCGGAGTTCGAAAGGTTCAGAGTTCGAGAGCAGCTCTATTTCGAGAGTCACTACGCTTCTTGCCTAACTGTCAGTCGTCGGAGTCAATTTTCTGCCCAGTTTTACGACATAATAGACCGTCGCTGGACCTCTGGTTCCAGCCTCCATGAGAACAGGCAGCAGTCGCTCCCACCTAGGCATACCAGTTCGATGGTCAAGCGACGGACTGTCATAAAACAAAGGATAGGTCGTGCAGTCAGGAAATTGTTCTAACTGTCGCGGGTCGCGGGTCACACATTAAAATTAGTATTTAAGGCAATCTATCCATTTCGGAGTGATCCCCGCAACATCGATCTGTTTCCGGATTCCATCCGAAACAGCTTCAATTGCAGTTTAAGCACTGCAAAAATTTGAAGCTGAAGTTAACTTTACGTGACGCCAACGTGCTTAAGCCGTATTTAAAAATACGCCACAAAGGAATCGGAACCCCGACAGAAAGACGCCTGATCTAACCTAACGTAACCTACCTAACTCTGTGACGTATTTTTTAATACGGCTTAAGTACTTTCTAATCTCGTTGGCGCTTAACCAATGAGCAGGGACTTTATGAACTCGGAAATTCTACTGGTCCCTTAAAAGATTATGGACCTAGCGTCCTTCTGTCGGGGCTCAGCGTCCTTGTGTCGTGGTCCGGCGTCCTTGCGTCGGGTACAAGGATTCCTTTTATCGAGTCTCCCTTGTGTCGCATTGACCTTACATACGGTAACATTGTTGTCAAACTGTCAAGAGAGAGTCAGGCATGCGGACGTTTGTCGGGGTTAATTTGAGAATGTCAAGGGTCAGGGCCCTGCGCACTTTGGGGGTATAACAGGGAGGCAACTGTACGATAGGACAGTCCGGCTTTGGACAGCAACGGAAATAAAGCATTGGAAAGAAAGACCAACCGCAACAATCTTAAAACGGGTTGCAGGCTGAAAGAACTACTTTATTGGAGCGTAAAAATTGTCCATCAGCTGTCAAAATCACATCTTGAAAGCGTTCTTTTGCTAACAGCGTTTTGCTAACAGGTTAGAAAAACGTTGTACTAATTTGATGTACGTTGTACTTGTTTTAATGCTTCATCCATCTGACAGAATAACTGGATTTACTAAGCAAGGGTACTCGTCTAAATCCTTGATCTATAATTACTATCTTTGATTAGACAAAGCCAACTTCACTAATACGATAAGTAATTTTGCAACTAAGCTTGTGAATGCCAGAGCCAGCGCCAACTAATGAAGTTGGAAAATGTAGCGGCCTCACATTCAAGCTCACATTGAACTAAAGCACGATTTAACCATTGCAATTGCCAGTAGGTTAGGATAAACTTTTTTTAAATTGCCTGTACAAGATCATTTTAGGAAAAAAATCTTGTTCATTTGTAGACTTAAATACCGATTATTTATTGAAGACTGTAATGAATTATGTGGCGAATAGACTCGGCCTCTGCCGAAGAAATAGAAAGTTTGCCAGTTAATTTCGTGGAACACGTATTCAAGCTTTCTTGCTTTTTGGTACATATTTCTTGGGTTGTGACTGGTTAGTAAAAGCCTTTTTCAATTTCCATATAATGAATACGAGAATGGCAAGTCCACCGTGAACTACAGCCAAAAATAGCACGATGATATCAACAAGGTATATTTCGTAGTCCGCAAGATCTCGCGCTGGCGACCGCAAGTGAGGCGCTCCATTATGTCGAATTACGTATTCCACCCAGTACACAGCTCGTTCGACTGGAGTTTCGGGTTGGTCTCGCAAAAGTCTTGACAAGTGTTTAACTTTGGAGGAATATCTGCTTTCATAAGAAAAGTTAGTAGTTGTTTAAGTTCTAGAATCAACTTACGATGCATCATTAGTTAATGTGTGGATTGCTTGGTACAACTTTTCTTCGGTTATATCCTCCCAAGTTAAATGGACGGCATAGCCGTCTTTTGCTGCTTTGGCTGAGGCAAAAAGAAAATTGTTAATATCAAAGACCTTTTCAGACATTTGTTAATGTACCTAAGTTTTGCATCTGATCTCCAAATACTGGCAAACCAATTAAAGGGCAACCATGGTACACACTTTCTTGCGTACTAAGCAATCCACCGTGTGTAACAAAAGCCTTAATTTTCTTATGACCTATATAAGAAATACTCGGTTATTCACCCAGTTTTATTAAAGCAGACCTTAGAGCTTCTTAAAACTTACCAAGAAGATCTTGTTGAGGGAGCCACTGGACAAGTCGCACATTATCGCTCAATCCTTCAATTTTTTCGTCCGTCTCCCACTTCCAGACTACTCTTTGTGGAATGCGACTGAAAACCTTTATAAACATATTCCGTACGTGTACTGGCATATCCACTCCTTGTAAAACTGATCCAAAACTGACTATAATAAAGCCGTGTTCCCCAGACCCGTTCACGAAATCTTCCAAATCCTATGCCGTTAAAAGTATCTCATGAATTTAAAATAATATACTACGGTTTTTGGACTATTTACTTGTGGTAATGGTTTGGCGGGCTTACAGTGCATAGCTCCCACTTCAACAATAGAAGGATTGGAAGGAAATTGGTTAGTAATACTTGGATGTGTGTTTGTGAGGACGAAACTAACGTTTTTCTCGATTTCTCGGACATCAGGCGTGCCGGGTAAATACTTTTGGGCAAAGGTATTCCAATGTGGCATCAGGAAATACTTGCGATAATAGATAGTGAGCAAAGATTCCCAAACGTTGTTGACGCGCTCACAGAAATTCATTTTGCTAGTATACGATCCAAAAAGGTCTGGTACGTAACTGTAGGCATTCGGAGCACCGATAGCTTCCAGAACATAGCTAACAGGTGAGCACGGGTTTAAATAGATGAATGGAACTTGGAAATGATGGACTACTGGCAGCATACATTCGTTAAAGAGGCTGTCGATGATAGCGAGGTCGTATTTTTGGCTTTTATCTTGCAAGAAGTCTTGAAATTCTGGATTAGTAAAGGTGAGATCGCAGAGTAAACTAATCTTTGGTGTAATCTGGTCCCAGAACTGGGTAACAAACGGACGTTTGCCTCCAAATGGCATCTTGTTTTTCTTGAATAGTTCAGCGGCATTTGGGGGAGTGATTTCACGTACTCCTGGGCTTTTTTCTTTAGGTGCAATGGGACTTATAACGGTCACTAGATGTCCCTGTTTACTTAATTCGTTGATCAAAGGTATAAATACAGATTTGTGACTCGTGGAAGCAAATGCCAGCAAAGCCAAAATATGTGCTCCTTCCACAAATTTTATGGATGAGAGAAGGAGGCATCCCGTTACCAACGAAAACCACTGAATTCCCAGCATCTATTAAAGCGATACAAACACTTGTTACTCTTATGATTTTGGTTTTAATATTTACTTACTTTTGCAAATTATTTGCAATACTTTCCTTACAAATAAGTGATAATTGTCTTATCCTTGTCCACACGCACTAAATCCGGTACGTCTGAAGCAGTCAGCTCTCTCACGTTCAAGCCAGATCCAAGGCCTCTCGTGCCTCTTTAAGCTTTCGCCAGGACGATAGCATTTCCAAGCTATTATCGTCCTTCCATGCACCGAATAAAGGTTTCATGAACCCGACTAGGTTCAGGCCGGACTTGTAGCGTTAGTCTGGCCTTCCTCACAGTTGCTGAACAATGAAAAATAAAGAAGCATTGAAGCAATTATGAGAGTTTCCTTGAAGAACTTTGTCAAAAGTAGCATTTATCTAGTATTGATGTTGTAGACAGTTTTTGCTCCTTACAAATGAGTGCTTCCTGAAAGCGGACATGACAATTGAATTCTGCTAAGTCACGGTTACGTAAGCAAAGGGCTCCATTGAAACCTACTGCACTTTGAAGCGCCAAGGTCGATCCCTCCCTTATCTCGATGTTATATTGCCTCGTTCATTGGACGACGAGAAAAGCCTGAAACTTATTTATGTAATTGTATAATATTAACTTAAGATGCATATATACCTTTTAAATTGTCAGTAAAATATTTTTAATTGAACAATTGTAGCTCTGTTTGATTGGCTGTTTTATCTCGGATTACGTACAATAGAAAACTGAAAAAGGTCGAAAGACCTAAGATTCTTTTACAGCTAGATTATTTATCATGCCTCACCGTAAAAAAATATATCTTATATTTCTATTTACAGCACTCATGTACAGTACAGTAGATTCAATGTATAAAATATAGGAAGTTTTATCATTTAAGCTTTCTGACGAGGAGAATAATTTAGGGAAGGGAAACTTAGACCCTGGATTGTGTTTGTTTAATAAGAATAAGTTTGTCGTCATAAGACTTTATTAATGCCAGCAAGGCTTCTACATATAAAAATGGGTTGAGCATCAAGAGATAGATCTACAGGGGGAATGTGACTTGTTGACTGCACCAAGAATGCAGGTTTAGTATTGTGGCCTTTCTCGGCCAAACGTATTTTTGAAAGGAAGGTTTGTGGATACGTTCAGAAAGGATAGAAAAGGTTGAACACTTGTGACACGTGTGTCGAAAAACTAGAGACAGAAGAGAGGATAGAACGAGAAGGAAAACAGGAATATTCGACACTTATAGCGAATTCAGTTGGTAGGGCCAGTGCGCCCCCAGTGCGCCACCAGCCAATCGGGACATAAGAAACTGGCACTCAGTGCCAAAAGTGCAGCACCGGGTTGACCAACTGAATTAGCTATTACCTTCTCGACAAGCTTTGCTTATTTTGTAACCAGTTAAATACCACCTTAAAATACCACTCAGTCCTTAAATTTCTTCGTCCGTTTCTCCATTTCCAGATTACTCGTTGTGGAATGCGGCTGAAAACCTTTACAAACATACTTCGTACGTGTAACGGCATATCCACTACACGTAAGATTGATCCATAACTAACTGTAATAATGTCGTGTTCACCAGAACCGTTCACAAACTCTTCCAAATCCTATAAATTCAAAAATATCTCTTGAACTTCAAAGTCAAATAATCAGATTTTTCAAGTATCTACTTATGGTAACGGCTTGGCAGGCCCCCTGTGCGAGCGCTCCACAGGCAAGCCCTTCTACTAATCACCGGCGCTTTCCAAACCACTCCCACGTCATCTCTAGAAGTAGAAGCCGGCATCCTCCCCTAGACCTAGCAGCTCTCAGAAAACTGATGAAGTTCAGTTTAGGCATAGACCCAACCCCCTTTCAAACACCTGCCCCAAAACATAATAGATACAGAACCATCTCCTCCATAATATACTCCATTCTAGAAACGCTGGGAAAAAAAATACCTAGCAAATCAGCGCGGCAAAGAAGGGCTGAAACAAGTAGAAAAGACCATTAACGAACTTTGGACGTCAAAATTCGAAGAAACCCCATCAACATTAGCCACCCTGGCCGTTAAACCATCCACCAAACCCATATGCAAGCTACCTCTACCACGCAAAACCTTATCGCTGATAATCCAACTTCGCATGGCCCATTTCCCTACGAAATCTTTCCTCTAGCTTCCGTATCAGAAAAATAGACAACCCCTATTGTGATTGCAGAGAAAGCCCAAGACAAGAACTCAGCCACATCTTTTTCAACTGTGAGAAGCTCAACAAACCACGCGCAGTGCTCATACGAACCCTCTCTTACCTCAAAATGCATTTCAACCTACAAGAATTTTTAACCAATCCGAAAGCCTTCGAAGCAGTAAGCCAATTCGCCAGAGCAGCTAAGTTAACGAACCAAAAGCATAATTAAAGCATCTCCGCCCAAACTCTCGCATATTTTACAAAGTTAAACCATACCTCTAGCAGGGTTTGTATATCGCGGTCCGGCCTATATCGCGGTGCTTATCGCGGTAGATATTTCTACCGCTGACGATTATCGCAATAACTTGAAAATTAAGCATTTACCGGAATTATCGGATGCACTTAAAACTACCATGCGGTAGCGGTAGTCTGGAATTTGTGACTTCCAAGAAAAAAATTTACGTAGCTGTGGTCAGGTAGTGGTCGTTGACGCTTTCGGTTTGAGGGGTTAAGGGTCATCAAGGATTTAGCACTACTATGTTAATTATGAGGATAAAAGGCACCGAACTGTGTTGGGGAAATGAACATGTGGTTGATAAGGTCGTTTCTCTCTATTTCTCTGATTTTCGAATGTGGTCTACCCCAGTTTGCCTTATTTGCAAAGGGCGCTTCTATAGATTTTCTTGTGAANCGTTGCTGGAAGAATTTTCACCCAGGTTCGAAATAAGGTTTCGGACAAAATCTTCGAGCGATTGCTGTTTTTGAAAGCTAATAGCAACGTTTTGGGCTCAAGTTAGAAAGGCCAACTTTTGAACAAAATAAATTTTTACCCTTCCTCATACAATGTTATTTAAATTTTTTACGCCCGATCTTGTACGCGAAAGCTTACTCTCTTATTACGTCACAGCTAACCCATACCGGTACCGATTACCGCTACCGCATTGCACGCTAAGTATTGCGGTAAATACTTCTCGCGGTAAGTAAAACTGAAATCTTCACTACCGTTCTCGCGATAGCGGTATGATTTTTTTTTACCGTTTCAAACCCTGGATTACACCAAGTTAACAAGTATGTGCAAAGCGTGGAAATTGATGTTTTCGAAGTTGTTGAAGTTCTTCAATCGCTAGTTAAGTAGGCTATTTGGGAGAACTTCGAGAACAATTCGATTTATATGAAGAGAAAGCCCTGAATCTCTCCGAAAAGAAAGTGTATGAGCGCGACGAAAAGCGTTCGAGTATCCGGGAACTTTAGTCTGATGAGACACGTGAAGGGGAAGTTTGGTTACGCGGGCGTGACAACTTTCGTATCAATACTTTTCTTATGATTGTGGACATTTTAAAAGTAGAACTAGAGAAAAGGTCAGTTGCTTACAAAGAGTTAAGCGAGAAATTTCGTGCTATTACAAAATTCTGGACACTGACATCTCTTGAGCTTGAAAGCGAGGGAAGAAAACTGCTTTCTATATTCAAAGAAGATTTGGAACCCACTCTCTGTGACGAACTCATCCATCTCAAATGTCACATAATTGATAGCAACATTAGGATGAAGACCCCCTTAGCGCTATGTAGATGGCTACGAGAGAAAGGACTACAGACAATTATCCAAACGTTGATATTCTATTAAGAATGTTTGTTTGTACACCAGTAGCGAACTCCTCAGCTGAAAGGTCCTTTTCTTCCCTGAAAAGGATAAAGGACCATTTAAGATTGTTGAATCTGACCGTGTAGATATTGTATGAGACGCACGTATGTTTCAAAATAGACTTATATATTAGACGGCAAAAATTAATAAACATTTCTATTTTTTTTTTTTGGGGGGGGGGCAAAGTTGAGCTTTGGCCTAGGGCGCACAAGGGTGTAAATCCGTCCCTGCCAATATTATTAAAATAATTACAGTTGCATGCTTGCATTCATATTAAAAACTCAACTTCCTTTGCATTGAAATGTCTTATTTAGTAAATTTGTTGGAATTCCTTTCCTTTTCGGGCCCA
>JAGJRP010001623.1:0-13204 GCA_022832235.1 Lepidurus couesii
CCTATCAATAAGCTAAGGTATATGGGAGCCTTAAGGGTGTTTGGTCCGTAGTTGAAGCGAATGCAAGCTATGGAGCAAGAAAAGGAAGTACTGGGTAATGGGTTGCAAGCAGTGGAGAGAACCCGCGATTGGTTTCACAAGCAACTAGGCTCTTTGCATGAACAAATGCGAAGTCTGGGAAAAGGGCTCACTGATGCTTCCCTGGAAGCACATTTGGAGCGTTTGCAGTTCAAAATCGCCCGCGTTCAGGATGTTTCGCGGCAGTTGACCTTCTTAGTAGAAAACTCCGACCGAGGATTCCCTCTCCACATGAACTTGGCCATGAGGCAACCGCGACTTGGCTATGGACACATTGAGCGCGAAAATAATGCAGCCAAACAAGGCGACGAGGAAATTAACCGCATTATCCGACGACTGAAGGACCAAAACCATCAATTAACTGAAGTAATCTAGACTAAAATAAAGTGAACTACGTTAACTAAAATACCCTAATTATTAGAAAATACCTTACTTATTAGGAAATACCATAATTATAAGAAAATATTAAAATTTCTTTGCTTTGGTTAGGAGGTAGGACGGAAGGCTAATCGTATTACCGAGCTGGAAAACGAGAAAGCTGCTTTGATACGCGAGCTCTTCCAGGCAAAAACCCAGCCCAGATCTGCAAAATCAGACGACAATACCTTCATGTGATCTGAAATTGACGTGAATTGTGACGTTATTTGCTGCTGAGTGCTTCCACTCCCTATTTTTTCAGGCTTTTGCCGAATGTTACTGTTATCCTTTTATAGAAACGCTGCCTTATAGACAATTGCACGCTTTTTGTACCATTTTGTCACTTTTTGACAACTTTTTGACACGGGCTTCCATTTGAATACAAAATCGATAAGCTATCCCGGTGTTTTTTGCTCTATTATCCTAATAACCAAGAACATACATTTAAAAAAAGAGCACTGATGAGGCCCCTTGGATCAAGAGCTGATAAACTGATCAATCAAATTAATTAACTTCAATCCGGACAGCATGCGACACGGAAAAAGGACCTAATGTGGAATAGGGGCGTGGGGTCGTATCTTCTTGAGGTTTTAGAAACAATAAACGCTCAACTTGCTACAACAGAGGGGCGGGGGGTGCACTCTCCTCCGGTTTGTCCACTTCCATTTTCTCTGCAAGTATTGGAGTTTCCGTTTCAGTAGTTGTTTTCTCTGGTTCTTTTGCGGTTTCAACAGAACTTTCAAGCGCAGCCACGTCCGATACCCCAACTTCACTTGTTTCCATTGCAGGCGCCGCAACTTCAGGTGCTGCAGTTTCAGACACAGCAGTTTCAGATACTGCAGTGGGGTTCTCTTCTACCACAGGTGTCTCGTTCTTCACTTCAGCCAGCTTCTAAGGGGAACAACGTGTTAGAATTCAATAGTTACGACACGGAATAAATAAGAAGTACAAATAATTTACCACAACTGGGATTTCCTTTTTCCCTTCAATGGCTTGGTTCAAAGCTGCAGAGTAATTGTCATAATGAGCCTTGCTGCAGCAATGAGCACCAGTAGCTTCTGCTTCATTCAGTAGTAAAATACGACACACGCGGCAATAAAATGCATCGATACGCTTAATCATGGATTGACCTAGGGACACAAATCGGGGTTAGAAGCATTAATTGTAACGTAATATGCATACAAATACCAATAGCTTCCTCGGAATTGTACTCTCCTACAGTGCCATTTTCGGGCCAATCCGCAGGCAAACCTTCTTCCAGTTTCGACGCATCCAAACCTTCGAAGAGAGCACCAAAATCAACTCCCTCGGCCTCATCATCCTTCACGATTTTCCCTTCCAAGGCTGTCATGGCCTAGAAAACATAATTTACTAAAAAGCCTAGAAGATAAGACGTTGTGAATTACTTTGAGATGCTCTGCCGTCAACTTGTGAAAATCGCGGTCTATGCGATTGGAAAACTCCTTCTGGCACACATTGCAAGTAGGGTGTAAGAAACGCTTTAAAGCCTATAAATCATGAATAAAAAATACCATATTATAACCCACTAATCAATATTATAGTTTGAAAAATTAAAATTACCTGATGTAAAGGCGTTTTGCGATGAACAGACACGTTGCCAAAGAATTTAAGACTGCACATGGCACAGAAATCTTGCTGGACGTTCTGCGCTTTTCCTAAACGGTACAAACGATCCAATTCCACGTTACGGCGTTGTTCCTCCATCTAAAAACAGTTTAGTTAACCAAAATGTACATTACAAATAAGTGAAGCTTACAGCTACGTAATGGCGAATGAAATTCCCACGCAATTCGTAGCTTTCTTCCAGCTTTTTCATCAAAAGCTGATGGGCACGTCCACCCAGATGATTGGTAAAGGACTAAAAAAAGAAAAAATATATAATTTGGTTTGAGTTTACCTTAATATGCCGATGTTTTTAACTTACAATGCCATCCCTCATGTGCTTCATACACACATGACAGTACAGCAGTTCTTTCGACAGTCCAGCATACGGAGTGTTATCCTTGTCAATCTTCTTACGAGGACTCCCTGAACCCACAGAAGAACAGGGCGATTTCTTGCCCTGTTCACCATCTTTCTCTGGTGTTTGAGCCGCTAAACTACCTTCAACCCCATTGGCTTCCCCCTCTGCATCCTTGGACTCGTCCCTGCATTGACAACAATGAATAACATGCTTCTAGACCCAAAAAATCCGAGAAAAACAAACATGGAACCCGAAACTCTGGCGCCATCTACCACCATAAAGTAGCGGACATTCCCAGACAAACAAACAAAAAGTAACTTGAAACTGGCGGCATCTATCGCTAGAAAGTAGCGGACTTCCCATGATCTAGCTCCTTGAGCTAATCAGGAATTCTTAAAAAAAAACTTCCTTTTTTTTCTGTAGAGGCTAGTTTTTTTGTTTGTTTTTTAATGAATGCAGGAATGTTTCTTTTGTGTATGTCTAGGAGTTGTTGGGAGTTGTCTTACGTTTTCTGAGGCAAAGAAATTCAAGTTCAACAGCAAGGTTTCTTACCTAATTGCGTCAGGCTTAGACTCTAATGTTATTTCTCCCTCGGTAGCCTGCTGTTCATGTGCCGGCAGAGTAGCAGGAGGATTTCCAGAAGAAGAGGTTTTATCAGTTCCCGATGGGCTGGGTTCTTGAACCTGAGGCTCAGCTGCTGCTGCTGCTGGAGCTTGGGTTTGCGCCGCAGCGTCGTCGCCAGCTTTGGGAGCTGGTGCAGCAGTACTAGCAGCAGTAGCAGTACTGACCGTAGTAGAAGTTGTGGTATTTTTATTGGGCGGGGCTGGCGTGTAAGTGATTTTCCTGCCACGCGCCTTTTTCCTTCCGCCGTGAGAACTTTGTCCTCTGCGGTTGCCTGCCGGGGGAGCAGAATTGGGTGGTGTTGGACGAGGCTGAGAAGCAGGCGGGCCAGAAAAACGGTTCGGAAGATTCGTCGAGGGGGATGCAGTGGCGGCTGAGCGTGAACGCTCTCGACCACGCCCACGACCTCGTTCCGAATTGCGGCCCCTGGCCGAAGGTGTCTAAAAGTTGAGGGGAAAGATGCTAGAATCAGAGAGCTTTTGGCTTTTCTTCGTTTTAAGAGAGCGAGAGAGAGAGAGCACAAAGAAAAACAGCCCAATTTTACTAACTGGACTTTTTCAAAAGCCAGATTGTGGGGGACTATGACTTGTGACTTGGATAACAAAACTTGCTTTGGCCTGAGGAAATACTTTATGAGGTTGATTAAACATTTAAGCTATGCGCAAGTTGGCGCAGAAGTAATTCCGGAATCTTTTAATCACTCCAGAGTAGGAATTGATCGCTCTTTTAGAGGAAAACATGCAACATAATGTTCTTTGCGGGAAGGGCCCTTCGGTGAAGCCACGTGAAGTTTACCTTGAATCCTTCTTCCATTCTGGCCATCTTAGCAAAAGGTCCTTGTTCGTCAGGAAAACCTCTGTTCATCGGACGCCTTTCTCCAGAAGCTGGAGAGAAATGCATGCCGGGAGAACGATTGTTCTGCGGCGGTCCATGTGGGCGATCCAGAAGCTGGGGCAAGCCTTGCTGCTGCTGCAGCAGGCTTGAAAGCAAGCTCAGAGCCAGGATATTGTTACCAGCAGGCGGAGTGGGGAGCAAAGAAGCTGGGTTAGGATTGCCCCGCATGGAATCGTTCGAATGGGGAGGGCCAGGTCGTCTATTATCCCTATCCCATGGCCCCTCCATGCCCCTTTCTCTTTCCCTTTGTTCATAGCCATAGTTGTTATTACCATTACTATTATTATTAGCGCCGTAGGACGGTTGATCAAAGGCGGGACCAGGGTAATTACGCCGGTCATTGAAATTGTTGTTACGCGGTGAAGAGTCGTAGCCATAACCTGGATTTCTGGGTGGCTGTCTGCCACCAAAATTGGGTGTATGCTGCTGTTGCTGGTTAAAGTTATTACCATTACCTCCTCCTCTGCCGCCTGATCCGCGGAAAGATCCTTGCCCTTGACCTGGTTTATCACGGTAGTAGGACATTGTCGGGCTAAATTAAATTGCACGAAACTGAATTAAATAATGAGGTTGGGAATACAATCCAAGTACCTTTTTTAACGGAAGATGCTGCAACAATTAAATTTTCACGTCCACTTTGTTACGGAAGGTAACGCCAGCGTTTCCACACAGAAAATGAAAGAGGGGCGGGCACGAGAATGAACTGCGACTCAGAGAAATCTAGAACCTAACCCGCGAATGAGTTTAAGAAAGCGCGCCAAAGTCGATGAAAACGGAATTTTCTGGTTGACAATAGTTACTTTTTTATTGAGTTAAGGCAGTTAGTGCAAGGCACATCACAAACAGTATGTAAGTGAATAGTGTGATAAAATTAAAATGAAGAAAAGTACACACATAACCTAATAGAATCACAATTGCACTGGACTTGAAGCAACTTGGAGCATTGACAATCTAGTGCCAGTTTTCGTTGATCATCACTTTGGAGCGTGGAGGCTTTTAACGTACAGCTACCGGTTTTTAAGGTGAGTTGCACCGTTTCCTTCTCTCAGCTTCTTCGACGAGGACTTTGACGAAAGTTGTTTGGTAAATTATCTGATCCAAGTGTTCAAACACACGGGCCTCCACGCGTTCAAATATGCTACACACATCTCTCGACGGGTCCTCTTTACATTGGTTTATTAGCCGATTGATTTGCTGGCGGTCCGCTCGGCTCAGACCGTCAATCTTGTTCTCTGCTTTAGCTGATAAGGCAATGTGAATTACGTAACACTCTCTGGCAATCTGCAAGGCGATAGCGTGACTATTGGCTACGTTTTTAAGTTCCTGAGTCAGTTTCCAGCACTCCCAGTATTTCCGGTTCTCTTCTTGAGTGCTCATGAAGTCGTCAAAGAGACTAGGGCCATCTGACAATTGTAGAAAGGCTTCTAGGCTTCCAGCCCTTAAAGCTTCGTGCAGTTGCTCCTTGGGAAATGCCCCCAAGGACTGTTCATTCGCCATTTATCCTACCATATAGTCAAAACTAGTTTCAAACCAGTTTCAAACTAGTTGTCAAAACTATATTTCTTCTTTCCAATGATCCAAAAACAAATCTACCTTGTTATTTATAACATTTGACGATTTGTATTGCTACAAATTTGTTTTTTTATTTGTATGAAACGCTACCGCAAGAACCGCAACAAAAGGCTTACTTCCAGCATTTGACCAGATTTAGCGTTTCAAACTGGAATTTTCGCTTAATATCACAAGATTAACAAGATTAATAAACTCTTGTCAATATAATATTAATCTTCGCCATGGGAGAGGGGGGCGGGCTGACTGTGATCCCTCTAATCCTGGATCCGGGACTCTTGTCATTGGAATATTAAATTCGATTTCCCAATTTATAGTTAATTAATACCTTAATTCCTAGTGTATTCTCTATAGGTTTATGCAGCAATGAATTTGTTACATAAACGTAAAGAATACACTGGGTGCGTTAGAGCAAAAATGTAATGTTTGGCTTGAAAGCGAACGTCCTAGTCAGTCAGGCGACTATTACCATTTCTTGTATTAATAAAGGCAATTTTTTCACTGATATACGTTCGTCACAAATAATACATGATGCCCAATAACAGTTGAGAGAAGACAAATGGAGAGACTCGAGAAACCCGTTAATCACAGTGCATTGCAGACTTTTGCCCTTTGTTTTTCTTGTTTGTCTTTATCTGCATCTTTTTCCTTTCCTTTTTTGTGTTCTACGAGAACTTCTAGAAAATGTTTTCTAAATATGTTTTCGTCCAACCGCTCAAACGTCTTTTGTTCAAGACGTTTAAAGATGCTACAAACATCGTCTCTTTGGTTAAGATCACCCTGAAGAAAATCTTCGATTTTCGTACTTTCTTCTGGGCTTAGAAGATCAATCATATTCTGTCTTTCAGCCTGCACCATATCAAAATGAACTTCATAACACTTTCGGACGCACTCCAACAGTTTGTCATAATCTTTGGTATCTTCAGCGACGTTTCCCACTTCCTTTATTAGAATCCAACAATCCCAATATTTCTTATTATCCCCTTGGGTATTGAGGTAGTCTTCAAAGATTTCGGAACCGTTGGGTAATTTCAGGAACTCTCTTAAGGTTCCAGTACTTAAGGCGTTACGAAGATCTTTCTTTGACAACTTCGCCAAAGTCTGGTCAGTCGCCATTTGGTCTAAAAGAAACAAATTTCCAGTTATAAATTGGTTACTTTTCCTTTTGGGTATTATCAATTACCTTGTCTAGTGAATTCTTTTACAAGGAAATCCACTTTTGTAAGTGTTATCGCATAACCAACGACATCTAAAATGACTAGAAAACTTGAAATCCAAGTTCTGTTTTTCTTTTCCGACGTCTAATTACTAATAATTAACTGCAAACAACGAACTACATCTTTGCATGGGTTCTTCCTAATCTTGGATCCGTAATCAGTAATTTTGCATAAGAAAAACGCGTCAAAATGGGCATTAAGGGAACAGTGTATTCAGAGAATGTTTCGTACATTACTATGTTATTTAATCCAACTAAAGCTGGGTAATTCTCATAGTTCATTATTGAACTATGAGAATTATTGACATGTTCCGACATATTGAAGGTTTCAGTGGATAGACATACATTTGACCAGATCATTCATTTTGTATACTGTATAAAAACACTATTTTATATTAGAATGGCAATAAGGGCGTATTATAAACACTAAACACATACAGTACTTGTAAATAAGACCATAAAAACTCAATAGTTTTACAACATTTAACAATGAATTAATATAATCTTGCGGGAAAGTTGGAGTCAAGGGCCTGTGGCGCAACGGATAACGCGTCTGCCTACGGAGCAGAAGATTCCAGGTTCGAATCCTGGCAGGCTCGGATTTTTTTCCCTTCTTTTTATTCTTAAAATACTGTACCTTAATTTTTTCTAAGCACACTAATTTTTATATAACCGGTTAACTAAACAAAAATAACAATTACTTTTGTGTATATTGCTTTATTAAAAATAATTACACTAAACGTGGAACAGGAACATGAAATCTTTCATTCGGAAAATTTTTTATGGGTCACATTGAAAGGATAAATATTCAAGAGCCTTGCAATTCCCACTCCAGCGAAACCTATGATGTAAAAACATTTTGTAACGACTGCTCTACTTTTTCTAACTTGCAAACGTTAAACCTACAAGCTGCAATAATTTGCATACCCAATGGGCCTCCTTTTTGAGACCATCCTAACGACTTGGACGCTGTTGATTTCAAAAGATCGTTCTTCTGCTTTGAAGCGTGGTTAGCAATATAAACACTTGTTCCAATAAGACCCAATCCACTAACGAGACGGCATCCAAGACAATCATCGTTCTTGTCTTCTTTCCCTTCTGGCGTCATTATTTTACCTTTCTTGATTAGAATAGTCTCTTAATTAATCAGCTTAACCAATTAGACATTAAGAATTCTACACTTTCAAATTTTAGAAAATTTTCTTACCCGTTCAAGAGATTCGTGCCAATATTGACAGCACCGCGTCACCTAGCGGTCGCTATCTTAAGCGTCTCTGTAGATAATATTTGATAAGCGTTACGGTAAGAGGCAAGCCACGCCTCCATAGGGTTCATTCGTGCTCAAGCTTCAAGGGTTCAAGGACAATCATCCAGTGGTTGTTATCGTGCTGTTGAGTGGTTACGTGTCGTTCTTATTCGTGTTGTTATTTAATATTTATTACTGGTAATTAATTTGAATAGCAACCAATAAATTCGAATAGCTTGAAACAGTATATTTAGTAGAATTTATTGTATTGCAATAATATTCAAATTTTAGTTCAGAGCATCATGTGGCGGTTCGATTTCGATCTATCGACTATCTCGCACGTCTATTGTCTGGGATATTTGCGCCTTTTCCACTTAACAGCATGTGGTACTGGTAGTGGTTATGGTTCTACTCCCTAACTGGACGCCTGTTGTATTTTCCTCATTCTCAACTTCAAATATTTCCGAAAATCGTCCTAAAAATAAATGTTTTTATGCCGTCCAACCAGACATGTCTATCTACGCCCATGCTGCCGTCGTCGCTATCATTGCCTTGACCGTCGCATGGTTGGTCTACTGGAACCCTAAAGCCAGCTTGGACGAGGACACGGGGCCCATCGTTACCTCAATGTGGTGTCACGGGACTAACCGCGACGAACGCCGCTGCCGGTTCGAAAACCTCTGTTACCTTCCGTCTTCGCAGCGCTTCATTTTCAGCGCGGGGAAGGATTCCATCGTCTCGGGTGTGAATCAAACCAATTTCTTCCAAGAATTGGTGGACACCAGCTCGATGACCGACCACAACGTCCTGGTCCTCAACATGGGCGTCATCAGCGCCGAAACTTCGACAAAATGGCCAATACGCCTCTTCCCTCACAAAGTCTTGGCAATCCATCGCTTCAAGCCCGATCATATCATGCACACCTTGCACGACGAGATTCTACCCATCTTCCATACCTATGACGAGCTCTGCTTGGGCAATATTACGGAATGCGCTCGTGAATACCAGCTCTTCTTCATCGACGGGAACGGCCTGGGTACTCTAATCGATCTATATTGGGCCTTGTCGGCCCGTGTGCCGCTGGAGCTCCCTTCCTTGTCCGAGCTAAACCCCGATGCGTTAGTTTGCTTCAGTCATATCGTCGTTGGGCTGAGCAAAGTACCCGTGTGGTACCAATACGGCTTTGCGGAGGATCAAGGGGCGGTCAAGCTCCGGACCCATGGGTCCAACATTCGTCGATTCACCGATTTCATGGTAGAAAAACTCCCGCCAAAGACTGCCAAGTGTGATATTTGCCGAAACGCCACAGTATTCCTCGAGCGACACGGTACTCGCAAGATCTTGAACGCAGATGAAGTTCTTGCTTTATTAGGGAAGCCAAGTACCGAGTACCCTGTCGTTCGTGTTAGTTATGAAGAGATGGGATGGTTAAGCTTACTGCATTGCTTCAAGCAAGCGCGCATGGTCGTTGCAATGCATGGGGCGGCGCTAATCCTCGCCATGTTCATGCGACCGGGTACTGGCATTCTCGAACTGTTTCCTTATGGCGTGTCCGCGAAAGACGTGACCCCTTACAGTACTTTGGCTGGTATTCCAGGGATGGACATCTTTTACGCGGCGTGGGAGAACCACAATCGAAGCAATACCGTATTTCACCCCGAAAATAACCGTTTGAGCGGAGGAATCCGGCATTTACCGGTTGATGAGCAGAAAAGTATTGAAGCGATGAACGGTACCAAACCTGGCAAGTGCTGCTACCGCCCAGATTGGATCTACTTTATGTTTCAGGATACCCACGTCAATACAACAGCCTTAGAACCCATTTACCGAAGCCTAAGCTCGGAAGTCGACAGTTATGTCACGAAACTTGACCCCATCGCCCGGAGCACGGTTTACCCCCTCAACGTCCAAAACCCGACTTGTTTCTTAAACAAATCGGAAATTCATATTTCGTGGGAAGAACCCTGGAATCTCGCGTACATACACGAAAAAATGGAAATTAAGTACAACGTGTTAATTAGCTACATTGGCCAGTATAACGTTACTCGCACTCGACTTCGGTTAGAGGTCAATGAAGAGGAGTACGATTTTATGGTATCGACTGGGAAAGTCCTAGTCTGGATTTTATGTTACCATGGTGATTATGCAGGATTAGACAAAACAATTCATTGTCAGTGGTGAAACAGGTTTTTACTTCCGATTATAAACTTTATTATATGCCCTATTAGTGCAACTAGTTATCAGTCCATGCTCAATAATGTTATGAGATGTCTTTATGATCATTTGGAAGTTGAACTTGTAGAGAAGTTCTTGTCGAGGCTGTTGAGAAATAAATACCGAATTTAGTCCGTTGAAAATAAAGAAAATAATAATAATTGTTATTATTATGAAAAGTAGAGGGAAATGTGGGGAATATGTAATGGAGGAGGGGGTAGGGCTTTATTGCATCTGATCATGATAAGTTACAAAAGCGCCATGTAACCTAGTGTAATCCGACTTGCTCTTGTTTACTTGACGACACTGTTTGTATATGCGCGTTGCTAGCCCCGTCAAAGCAGGTGAAAACCATTCCTCAATGCCACAAAAGGTCGATCCAACGACTCCTGGGCATACTTGCCATCCAATTAGGTACACTTGGCCTTCCCAGGCACACGTGCATTTGACGTACCTCTTGGAACGTACCGGTCCCATTCTTTAACCCTGAAAAGGGGTCGACGTGAACGTTTAGCACTTAGTGTGCTTAGCAATTTCGTTGCTTCATTACCAACGCGAATTAACACTCATCGTTACAGAACAGTCGCTACAAAGATTCCGAGGTTCCAAGATCTTTTGTACCGAGTAGCTTATTAGTGAATGTGTAGCGGTGTATTGCACCATTGAGGTTGTTTACACCCGACTTCCTATATTGCAGTGATTTCGTACCATCCAAAATGCTTATTCTGAAGACCCTAGTGCTATCTTGTGCCTTAGGTAAGAGTTAGTACTGTACTTATAGCGAATTCCATTGGGAACCTGGTGGAACACTTTTTGGCATTGAGTGCCACAAATTCACTGTTGCAGTACACAATTTTGCGGCACAACACACAATTTTGTGGCATTCAGTACAAAAAGTGCTGCACCAGGGTTCCCAATGGAAAACGCTATTAGTAACGCAATAGTACGGAAATGAAACGAAGTTAAGCTAGAATATGTATTAAGCAATTCGTTAAGTTACGGATATTCGTTAAGATTCGTTAAGTGCATTTAGGAATCTTCGTTAAGATTCGTTAAGTGAAGCTTTTTCGTTGGGATTTTGAATTAAATTCGGTAAAGTTTTGCCTTGCAATTCTGCAAATCTTTGTTTACGTTCTGAACGTTTTCGATTAATTCCGTAAATTTTGATCCATTTTGGTTAAATATTTCTTTTGGTCTTTTTCTAATAATTTTTTGTATCATTTAGTGTATTCCCGTGCCAATACTTTGGAAGTTGGTGACATCACGGGTACATCGGCCCCCGTAGTGTTTAGACCAACTGAAAGTGAGGACGATGTCGAAGTTTTTGTTCCCGCTGACAAAGGACCTAAAATTGTAATTATTTCCCTTTTTTCTTTTCCTTTCCCCCCTCAATAAAGGGCTTGCGCCAATTGGGTTGTTTTTATTCAACTTTTTCCTAGGTTTTACACCCTTGGCGCTCAGACCGTCCAGCCAGTCAGACTTATATGGCGAAATTAACTGCGCAAAATATGGCAACGAGTAAGTGATTAGTAGTTTTTTCCCCTTTTTTGCATTCAGAACATACTCATGTGTGTTTTTTCCCCCTCGCTTTCCCTCTTCGCTTGCATATTTCAGCATTAGGAGGAAGGTAATACATACAAAAAAGCTCGATAAAGGTTGCATGTTTCTCTCTTTTCTATTACGATGCATATACTCTGCTCTTCTCATGGTATATATAGTGTCCATTAACCTCATTTTTCTCACACAAAAGGTGGCAAGCTGTAGTGGATTTCCTCCCCGAGTCTATCAAGAACACTCTAAACGGAATGCCGAACAATATTTCAGACAACGACTTGAAGCGATTAGACACGACCTCCATTGGCGCTTTACCGGTATATAATTAATACTCTTGAAGCAATTCTTCAATGTTTTTCGTTTTATTTCTTATTTTTTCAATTTTTTATCTTTCAGAAAGAACTGCTGAGTCACCTTAATTCCACCCAAGTGGTAACCATCATAAGCGGATTCCAGGAAAAAAAAAGTTACCGTGACGCTGCAAAAGCTTTCGAAGTGTTGGGCCAAGCACTTAACACATCGCAAGTTGTCCAGTTAGTCTCGCAAGTCCAACCTAACAACGTACAGTACTTCATTTGCATAATTTCAATTACATAAGCTAACAGTCAACTATTCTTGTGTTATAGCGTTGCGACAGGGATGTCCAAGCCATGTTCAGACAAGCACTTCGCTATTTGGACACGCCTGACAATTGGAATGTGCAATTATGGATGGAAAAGAAGTACGACATGATCGCCCCGTTGCTTCCTGCGGATTTGTTAATGCGAGTTGAAGACCAAGGCGTTGCCCGTCGATTGTAAATAATAAGAAAAAAGCCATCAAATTCTACTTAATTTATCAAAATCGTTCTTTAAAATTGGCGTATTATAGACTAGCCAAGCTCTCTAAAGGAAACGATGGTTCTTTTGGCTGTGGAATGACAGGCGTGACCAATCCGTCAGGCGCGTCCGTGTCGGAGCAAATTGTGCACATTAATCGTGTCATGCTAAAACTTATAATGGCGGCCTATGGCCGCCAAAGCGAATGGACACCGGAAGTGCTTCGCAACTACTCTGATATAACAGCTTCTATGACGATCCAATCCTTAAAGTCCATAAAAGCCAGCGTTATTGGAGAAACCATTCCTGACTTGTCTCTCGTAAGCATAAATGCTTAATAATATGATAAGATATATTATATAAGATTATATATACTACATAAGATTATAAGATAGCTTAGGATACATACTATAGAGCTTTTGCCAAATTACGCCTCTCGCGGCAAGAGTTGGCGAAATCCGCCATTTTGAGTACATATAAGTTAAAGTAAACAAACAACAACACATTGTTTTCCGTGAATAGTTTGGTTTTGCTTACAGCTTTTACAAGTAGCTCAGGTAAACAAACAAAAAGACACAATAAGACACAAAGCA
>JAGJRP010001624.1:0-13196 GCA_022832235.1 Lepidurus couesii
GTATAGAGCGACCTTGTACACCATAGTTCGTTTCGTGTTATTCACACTCGTTTAATTCCTGGCATTAATAAAAGATGACTTGCATTGGTTGCGTAAACGTCGTGCAGTACGGTACAGTACACAAGTTGTGTTTCAATCCGCTTGCATAATTTTGAACGTGAGAATGTGCCTCGTCTTTTGTAACTTCCGCTTCTGTTCTTGGAAAACGTTAGGAGCTAAACAAAAAACATTTTTTTTATTAAAAAAAAAACTTAACCTGCAGCTGAAACTGTGCGGGTTCTTCTTCCCGGTGAGATGCGCCACTGACAGAACCATTTCGGTATAGGTCACACACACTTTTATTACCCCCACAACTTGACTCACTCTTGTCTCGCAATAACGCTTTGTTTTTTGGCTCCTCGCGGAAGCTGGCTGCTGCATACTGCTGTATAGCTGCATAGAGCTGGAAGATGAACGAAACTTGCCTTGTCAGCTGCCCCCTTTTTGCCAGTGCTGCGAAAGCATAATCAGAGAGCAGCCTCGGAAATCAACTTGTGTTAAGACAAGTATGGCTTTAACCGTGGCTGCCATACTGCCACGGATATCCGCCACGACATAGACATAACCCATAAATGCATAGCTAATGATGCTTTCCCCGACCCCGCTACCAATCTTAATGCATATGGAGAGGTGCAAAGCCAAGCAGTATTCCCCCTGTTTCATATGAGGAACGGGAATATGTAGCAGCAACTCTTTGTCTTTAGACTGTCTGTCTCAATGCTCAGCTTCTTTCGCCCAGAAAAAAAAAGAAAAAGAAAAAACATTTTGTCTGAGTGCAAATTCCGATGCTAACCTGGTAGATTTTTATTTATTTTATTTTATTATTTTTTTCTAGACAGGGGTGTTTTAAACACACAACCAATCAAAAGCTGACTGTTTTACCTCTAAAGTGACTTGTTTGGGGAATTAACCCCTTCTGCATGTAACAATCCGGGCGCTGGGAATGTACTGCGAGTGCTGCAGCTGATGCCATGTTGTAAGATCTTCAATGCTGGACTTGGTGTTTTTGTATTTTCGGCTGTTCGGGTATATAGACTGTTTCTCCCTCCGCTGGCAAACGGTTTCCTGTAAATTATTGCAAATTGGTTCGAGCGCGCGCTCGCTTACTGGGCTAGTTTCACCGCCCTTCCGCAAATTCGCCCCAATTAGGTCTAGTGTTCTATATTACAAGCGGGGTCTCGTTCTTCTGTTCTGGTTCCGATCCCTAATCTCGCCAACATGTTCAATTTGCTGTTTTAGATATATTTATGTATATTTTTTATTTTTATTATAGCTTTCCGTGTGTTTTTAGGAAATTGGGGGAAAAGAAAAAGCAATCAGGACCGAATTGGTCCTCCATGTATTTTTCTTTTTTTTTAGACTATGAAAAAGCTTCTTGGATTATTATTAAATATCCCCCAAGAGAGGGGTGGGTATTAAAAGGGAGGTTACGCAGGGGCAATGTTACACCTTTGTGCTTGCTTTGATCTTGTACTTAGACGTCATGCTAGCCACCTTTTTCGTTTTTTTTAATTTTTTTTTTATTTTTTTTATTTTGGCTTGATACCTTCACCTCCTCGTAATATGCTCTGAAAAAGGATCGAGAGAGAGCGAGAGAGTAGAAAGGGCATCAGAAGCTCTTTACGTTCTCTGATCTCCCCCTCGCAATACTTCCCAAAATGGAAATAAGGTGTCGGTAGCCTTTGAAGTTTCCCACTTAAGCATTCCTCTCACGCCGTCCAGCCTCATCAATGCCGGGCTCTAATGAGCGTAATTACCAGCATCCCTGGGCCATTGATCGGATCCCGGCCCACATATAACCGCAACTAACGCCCCGACCCCCGACCCTGGGACCCCCCTCCCTTCTTAACCACCCTTGGCGTGGTATTCAAGCATTCATTGTTGGGGTATGGGGTCCTAGTGAAAGAACGGGGGACTGTTGGCTCAAACACGGCAGGAGAGCTTGGTTTAGCTCGGTTTCCACCAGAATACGACTACCGAAAAAGTACAACTGGTGTATATATTAGGGTACCCTTGATTAGAAAGTACCAAGTATGGGCATATGGTCAATCCCGGGAGCAAGTGTGGAACATTAAGAACAAGCATGGACGAAAATAAAACAAAAATAAACTAGAAATGAGACCAAGCCAATCTCTTCTTCTCATTCGCCATTCGGGTCGCTCGTGGTACTGAAAACCGCCGCTTGGAGCACTGGGTACACTTGATCTCAAACGCTCGAGGGCAGTTGGTATCGCTTTCAAAAAGCGCGATACTGTACCTCTTTTGTTAATAGGAATACCGACCTTTTTATGCTTTTGTGGCGATGCCAACATGACAATGGTAACCGCAGGAACCGGAAAAGCGATTGTATTTGTTATGTACAGGGAAAAAACAAGTCTTTGAGAGGTGGAATTGAATAGGAAGTCGCATAGACACATAGACGGCACCGCTATCGTGCCGGGTAATCGGTTTGTTCTAGAAAATATTCTCTGTGATGGCTTCCCCATATAGCAGGTGATGGACGTGTGTCGCCCTCACGTCAGTTTCCGATTCGGACAGGTGGAAAGAGGGGACATGTCACAAAGGTACACCGTCCCAAACGGCATTTTGGATTTTTTTTTTCATTAGGCCTTGGATGATTTTCATAAAAAGCGTTCGATCTTTCGAGTCCTAAGAGCGTAGAAAGCGAAACAGGCCATGCAATCGGAACCTGAACGAAGGTATTTCCATTTTCTTATTTCTTGTTTGTGTTTTGCCTTCGGAAAACCTGAGTAACCTGAGGAATGGTCAGTTTCGAATGACAGCAGAAGAGGCTCCGTACAGATTAACGATGATTAGTGTTTTGAGGTCTCGGCGTTGCGTGCTACCAACGAACCCAAAATGTTTCAAATTTCCCGAAGCCCCTTTTTCACTTGGAAATGGGCGATCCACACACACACACACACATCTTGATGCTTGTCTCGCTGTTTGATGGACTGACAGCGAAAAGCCACGAGGATTACAACGTTGGGGGGTTTACGCATAATGGATCATGGTAACCTTAACTTCCGAAGAAGAGCCATATGGAATACGCGGGCTATGATGAGAAGATGTCGTGTTTTGCTCGCCAAGTGAAACCGAAGTATAGACGCATAATATACCGCAAGCTGTGGCTCCCAAAACAAACGCGGAATTTGGAACATTTTTTTCTTTTCATTTTCCTTCACAGCCGTAAATATGCCCATTCTCGCTTAAAAAGGGGGTTGGTAGTGGTAATTTGGAATATATCAGCTTATGGATGACTTCCTTTGGAAGTTAGACAGTTTTTTGACAAGACAAGCATTCCTGTACACTGTACGGCGGACACGCGGCTTAGTTAGGCATAAGGAAGGACGGAAAAAAGAGCTTGGATTTTTTTTTCCTTTTTTTTTTTACTAATGTCTGATTTAATAACGTGAAGAGGGTAATGGCTGTCTAGGAAGGGGGCGTGGTAGACAAAGCTGGAGTTGGTTCTCACGTCGTTCAACACGTACGACCTTTAGCCCGTTTTTGGTTTATTGTTCCGAGTCTTCCGATTAAGACGTAACGTAACGTAACGTTCGCCAAACCTGGCAATCATTATAATGCACAGTTCCTTGATGAAATTAAGGGGAAATCTGCTGAACGATTAGCTCTTCCTTGGTTCACACGTCCTAAACAAGCGAGAAGAAAATATTAAAATTCGCATTCAAAGTAATTGGCGAATTAAGATTAAATTTGTGGATTTTTCTATTTTCTATTTTTATGGTGTGCTATAGCTACACTGTAGTAGATATTTCGACATATTTTTGGTCAGTCATAACAACCATACACTTGCAATTCAATACTGGGTACCTCTTGAACCCATGAAGTGTTGTAAATATTGAATTTATTGAGAATTTTGGCAAAAAGTATTAAAAAAATTAGTTTGTTTACAATTTTGCACAAAAAGTAGTTTAACATTTTTCTAAGAGTATGGAGTAGTATGAGAGTAGTACAGCAAGAATACAGACCTTGGAGGCACTTTGTGACAGTAATGTGCAAAATTCGTGTTCTAGCACTGTTATGGGCCTAAAAGGTACTCTAATATTTCGTTATCGAGCTAATATTTCGCAATATTTGCCAAGAAATCAGTTATACAACCAGGCTAGAGTATTGGAAGGGGTTGGTCGGCCGGGGAAACGATTATCGATGATGAGAGGGGTATTTGGCCGTACTCCCCCCCCCCACTAATTTGCCTGGATCGCTTAGCGATAGTTTTTTTTGCCGTTTTCCTGGAAGTGGAGGACGAGAAGAGATTTTGATTCATGGCATCCGACTAAGGCAGCAATGGGTACCATAACATTTCAGCGATCGAGAGCCCATCGTGTCGTAACTACGGAAAATGGGCCGGTTGCGTTACAGGAAACAACTCCTTTCGAGTCACATCAGAATCTCGTCAGTCACTGTCACCCCAGGCACGCCCACGTCCAATTCCTCAACTTCTGTTTCATTGTAACCCCGAGATTAACCTCATTTCCAGTCTTAGAACGTTGTTTTATTACCAGATATCTATTCCCCAAACTTCCCTAAATTCAAAATTAAAATCTTTTAAAAAACTAGAGAACGCATCAAAAACTAGAAAGCGCAATGGAGACGGGTTTTATGTTCTAAAAGAAGGTGAGCCTTGAGCAATTGGGGTGGGGTGGTTTGGGGAAGTGTGTTTTCGTTTTAATTTAGTAAATGCGACCATAGGGAATCCGGCAAAGAGACATATAACGAGGATCAAAGAATTGTTCAAAAGGAATGAACATTTTACCCCGTTAACGACTAGGAAGCTTTTGACGATAGACGGAGGGCTTGAAAGAGGGGGGCTCCATGCTCAAAGCACCTTTTTCATCTATTTCTGCCGGGTTTTATGACAAAGGGTGTTCGGCGTTTGTTATGAGATTTCGGGGAAAAGATTGGTTACTCCGTGAGCGAATAATTCCTCGCCTCGTCACCTGTAAAGGCTGGGCCACGCACTTTCAGCCTTTAACTACTGATGAAGCAAGACCCTCTGTCATTTAACTAAGTACTCGCTATACAGTGATTCAAACTTGGATGACGAGGCCTGTAAAACTGAGAACCTCTCCCTCTCTCCGTTTCTCTATATCGAAGGTTCAAACTTGGGTTAGGAGGCTAAAATTAAGGCTCCCGTTTACCGTAGCTTATCGATGCAAAACAGTCGCAGATGGCGCTGATGTTTGTTATTGTTTTTGCCCAACACGTTCTCCGGATTTAGTGACAAGCGTATGTAGGCTACTGTGCTTCGGAGATGACACGTGTGTGTCACTATCTAACAATGAATTTTACTTTTTTCAGCTAGTGTAGTGCAAGAAAGTGCAAGTTTTAACGATTTTCATCAGCGAAAGTTGATGAGAATCGTCAACCTTAAGTAACCTAACCTATAACCTAAGCTAACCTAACTTAATAACCTAAGCTTATAGGTTAACGAAATTGGGTTAGGTTTAACCTAACCTAACCTAATGCATTTCCAATCTAACGACCAATTTTGAACTCGAGTGACACCCGTTTGTCACTCGTTTTCCGGCGAACGTTTTGCAACAATAATACACACTAGTGTCAGTTTTCACTCCGATTTCCGAACCTGGAGAACCTGTTGGGTTTTTAACGAAAAGTTGTTCCGAAATTACCCGTGCTAACCGCCTATCCCGAGCTAAGGTATACAAGAGCATTAAGTACACATCTACAAAGAGAAAGAGACAAAAGAGAGAGCGAAATGTGCGATTACGAAAGATAAAAACGACTGATTAGGAATGCAATGTTTTTATTGGTGTCCTCCTACGCTACATCCATCAACGATCCCATCTGAGCAGCAATCATCGCGTCTATGATCAATCGGGCTCATCAATCACCGATAAGTCCCTCCACTTAAGGGGCACAAAATAGTAAAAAAAAAACATGAGCTATTATATCCTTGACAGGGCTCGCTTTTCCAGCTTTAGCATCTAAGAAATACCAAGGTTGCTGGCTTGCAAAAAAAAAAAAAAAAAAAAAAAAAAAAGGCCTGTNTGTCTTGTTCGAGTTTTGTCTGCATTTTCCCTTCGCTTTTGCAGTCAAAAAAGGATGCGTGATGAACGATTTCCTGACCATATCAAATTCAGATAGGAATGTTGTGAGGGGGTGCAAAACGAAGTTATTTTTTTTTTTTTTTTTTTGGTCTAGTTATCGCTTACATTGAGGGGTTGAAAAATGGGAAAAAAGAAAAAAATCTCTTAGTAAAGCAATGAAAAAGAAAACTTGCACTCGACCTTTTCTCCCTCTCTC
The DNA here is from genome assembly GCA_022832235.1 of Lepidurus couesii. Classification (NCBI taxonomy): domain Eukaryota; kingdom Metazoa; phylum Arthropoda; class Branchiopoda; order Notostraca; family Triopsidae; genus Lepidurus; species Lepidurus couesii. The sequence goes on from JAGJRP010001624.1 coordinate 6,325, forward strand.
TATTCTTTCTCACCCCATCCAAGTCCCGTCCTAAACCATGGCAATGTTTTACAGCTGCGTGAATATCCAGGGTGTGATTTTTTTTCCCGCCCTCCTTCTACCCTGCTGTGATCGTTTAACCCCCTGCAGTGGGAAATCGATAGGTACCCGTGTTAACCCCTGCAACCCCCACACTTGTCAATCATCAAAGCCCTCAGCATTGAAAAGGATTGCGTTGAACTGAAAAGTCATTCGATATTTTTCGCTCCACTGCGGTTTTCATTATGTTCTTTCCATTCATTCTGTTCTTGTCCCTTGTTCATTTTTCGGGGTTGCTTTGGGGGGTGGGGTAAGGAGGAGAATAATTAGGCTGGGAGGGCTATTCGTTCTCTGTGACTGTGTATTGCGTAGTAATTGCCAGGAAACAGTTTACAAGGAGAAATCGCTAGGCAGCTTAAATAATTAAGTGGTTACTTTTAATTGGGCAGCAAAATGTGCGGAAATTGTACTGTGTGACGTTGGGAGAACAAAAAACACGACTATTTTATGGTGGCGTCACTCCAATTTTTTGCTTTATTTACATTATTACTCTAAGAACAGTGCATACAAACACGTACGTTTTTCCAACGTTTAATTAGGTGTTACGTCCGCTTTTAAATTCGCATTTTTCAAAAAAAAAATTCGTAAAAAAAAAAAAAAAAACGTGGAAAGTTTCCTGTGTTATACTTGAGAAACAAACGTATTCGAACGTTTAATGGAACCCAGGTGTTGCCCTTTTTTTTTTTTTTTTTTTTGGAAAACACTTTGGCTGGCAGTGGAAAGGATAAAAAGCCTTCGCGTGATGGAGGCTCGTAATGACCAATAAGTCACCCTGTTTTCACACCTCAATTGCCCAGACCATCCCACCAGACACTTGCCCAGAATTATTGAGGCCCTATATCTTACGAATGGGCCTAGAAACTTCACCGTTGACTATTATATCGCTTTTTTTCGCCTCTCCGAGATTCGCATTCGCCAGCCGAGCATTCCTGTGTCACAAGCTGTCTTAAAAAAAATATAAAAAAAATCTATCTATTCCCCAAAGGTAGTATCTTAGTGCCCTTTGATCCCCTTCAAGCCCTTGATATTGGGTACCGCGCAGGCCAAGTGTGAACGTGTTGTGGATCTTTGGTACGCAACAGGTGCTTAAAGGGTCACGAAAGCGAAAAGCGCGTTACATTGCGTTGGGTTGCCATTGCAGCCTTTGCAGGCTGTTTCGCCCCCTCTCCTCCTCGGTTTTTAAGCAAAGATGGCGGTTATTTAAAGGAAAAAAAGGCCATTTTTTGGGGCGTTAAGACAGTGAAATGGTTATGTGAAACGTCTGCTCGGGCTGTTTTTCTTTTCTTTTATGTTAGTGTCGCCTCGAGGAGCGATTAGCTGGAAAAATTTTGATTGGCGATAAGTTACTGGAGGCCGTTATAGTGGCTTTCGAAGCCCCGAAATGAGCAGGCAGATGGGTTATGAGCAATGTCTGATTCTGGGGGTCTTCACTCTTATTTGGGTGGAGGTTAACTGTCAAGCCGCGGAACGAAGAATGACGAAGATAATGGATGGCTGCAACAGTTGGCCCTGCACGGAGTACACGGAGGGAACGCGAAGGCGAACTAGCGAGCAACAGAGAAAAAAAGCCCCAGAAAACCCATCACCATCACTGCTGTTCATGGCTTTTCTTGTATATCTGGCAAAAAGGCTGGATGGCATAGTAAGAACAGTGAGGGACAAGAGAGATGAGCGAGCCAGAAATTAAAAAGGAACAACTGAGAAAGCCTTGCTTTTATTTCGATTTTTTTCTGGGGTACGTTTATGGGATCCGCGCTGCTCACCAGCAGACTCTTGTTCGTCTAATAATTATATACCCTAAGATATTGGAGACGCTCGAGGGGAGCAAATCGGCCAGAGATTTCGATGAATATAGGATATAGGATCCCTCTAGCTTTCGCTCCCTTCGCGTTGGTATATTGGGATGGCTGTGGAGCCTGTGCATCTTGCCAGTCCACATAAATAATGCCGCTTTAAAGTCCACCAAACTCTCGCACTAACCCAGCACTGTGCGTGACGCGTCGTTTTGACAGCGCTGATGAATGATGAATTACTGTTTCAAAGCAAGATAGCTCAAATAGGAGCATTGGGAAGTTACATGAGTGTGTACACGAGAGCTTCCCTCCCCGTCCCTCCGCTCAGAATCATCGTATTCTTCCATTTTTTTTACATTTTTTAAACTTGACGGTAAAGGTTAAGTCCATCTTCGGAATCCTGAAAGTCTAGCTCATAAGATTTTTTTTTTATTTATACTTTACTTTACCACGCGATATCACTCGGAATCCTGGAAGTCTAGATCGTAAGATTGTTTTTTTTTTAAACTTTAACTTTCCTTCTAGCAAGTCCAGATTAAGTTATTTAAAAAAAAATTAAAAAAAATTACTTGACGCTAAAAGTTAAGTTCTTTACTTTACCACGCGATGTCACTCAAAATCCTGGAAATCTAGATCATACTTTTTTATTTTTTTTATTTATTTATATATACTTTACTTTAACTTTCCTCCTGATGGCAAGTCCAGATTAAGCTATTTAATCTATTTTTTTTTATTTTTTTTTACTTGAAGCTAAAAGTTAAGTCCACGCGGAATCCTGGAAAGTCCAATAAGCTTCAAGATTTTGAAAAATTTCCCTTCCAGATGAAGAATTCGGCGCATTTGTTAGGTATCAAGGAGTTCACAGCCGTGAAGCATTGTGGGGGAAAGGGCCCAAGAGGGATGAATAACGCAAATGACGTAACGTAATGTTCATTTGGCATAAAAGGGTAAGGAGTCACCGAGTACTCCCGTGCAATGCCATGCCAAGCTCGGAAAGAGCCATCCAAAAAAGCTTTTATTTAGTTGCGTCGTCGGAAGAACATTCCTTTGCCTGTCTTTTTTCTGCTTCTTGTGTAGTTGACTCTTTTCCGTCATCACCTTTTGACCTCGCAGCTGCTCTTCCCACGTTACTCATGTGTTCTTTGAGATGACAGCTTCTGCATATGTCTCCCTGACTTGTCCCTGACGATGGAGAAACAATCGCAATGAAAATACGACTGTCACAAACCCTCCTTTGGGGCTTTGCGGAACTGTCGGGAGCCAAATCATTTCAGATAGGGCGCATTTCCCGTGCTCTTCCCCCCTCCCCCTCCTTCCACCTCCTATACCCCCAAAGAGGTTCATTAGCGAAAGTTAGCTTTGGTTTTTTGGAACCGAGTTTTTTTAAAAAAAAAGAGAAAAATATAACACGAAGAGCATGTCCCCTCCCCGCGTGTATGTGTATAGACTTCCAGGGGTTATATAGAGCAAAGTCTTTTTTTATGGGTGCTTTAGTTCGATGTTCTCGATTGCTGTTCCTAGATAGCTGCGCTTTATGGCAATTAGGACCCAGGTTTTTAATTAAGAACCCAGCTGGAGGACGAAAATTTCCATTCTGCGCCCCAAAAGGAGACAGTTTTCGCAGAGCAGCGAAAAGGAAAAATGCGGGATATTTTCCGCAGCAACTCATCTGCATAAATTGGTACAGGAAACAAAAGACACGGTTGCACATGAAAACAGGCAGGCTTTATGGGTAAGGTGACATTAAAATGTGTAGGGGTTAGACCCGTTCGACGCTGTTTTACGAGTCCGTGCTACTCAGCCATAAAGTACCTGGCTGATCATCCTGTTTCTACAACCAAACCTGAGTTGTTTGGGACAAAAATGCCAAAATTGCTCTCCGTTTTACGATTTTTACGATTTACCTTCACATGATCCATAAGTACGGTTTTACGTTAGGTTATCCCTATAGCAACAGGTTCCAGTTTCGGAACTCGGACATACAAATGACACTAGTGGTATTAGAGAGTTTCAAAACGTTCTCGGAAAACGAATGACAAACGGGTGTCACTCGAGTTCAAAATTGGTAGTTGGATTGGAAATGCATTAGTTTAGGTTAGGTTAGGATAGGTTGATGAGAGTCGTTTAAACTTGCACTTTCTTTCACTCCACTAGCTGAAAAAAGGAAATTTCATTGTTAGCCAGTGACACACTAGTGTCATTTTTGACCCCGGGTTACATTGAAATTTCATTGTTGGCCAGTGACACACTAGTGTAATGCTGAAAAAAGGAAATTTCATTGTTGGCCAGTGACACACTAGTGTCATTTTTGACCCCGGGTTTCATTTCGTACGTATGTAACTAAATCTGGAGAACGTGTTGCCCTATAGTTTCTTATTATGTACTTATAGGATTCATATCCTTCAATATCTTGATCCGAAGGTATTATTAAGGAAGCAACAAGGGGGGTGAGAGTCCACCCAAAGAGAGCACATCGAAGGCATAATCTAATGTCTTGATAACTCGCTTTGGAGCATCGTTATATACCGTACCTTAATCAATAGCTTTGTGTATAGTACATGGGTGCTTGTATGCTTGTAAGCGTCGTTCCTGCTCTATGGTAATCAGCCTCCGAAGGCAGGCGGCCCATAAAAAAGGACCCACTTGTGTGCATATGCAAGCGGGGATTGAATAGAAAGAGAAGCATCATAGATCGTCTTGCCGTTTCCTAATGGCGTCGCCATTGGAGGTCATCAGAGAGGTATTGCGGACGATGTGTGGAGCAAGCATTCCAGAAATTGCTTTATATTCCTGCAGCACTATAAAGCAAATTTCCCATTTTTTTCTTTTTTTTTTTTGTGGCGTCTCCCTTTGTCTGTCATGCACCCTTCCTTGAAGCAAAACCCCCAAACCATAAAAACGTGTAGTAGTGGGCCTGCTTTCTTCTATATCTTCCCCAACAAACAGAGACAAAACATCTGGAGATGTGAGACGAGAAAATGTGAGACCATTGCGATGCTTTAGATTCAGAAGTATGGGAAAAAAAAAAAGAAAAAAAAGTGGTTGTAAAATGTGTTGGCCATTATTTGGCCGCCCTCTCTGCTATACATGCTCCTCTCTAATCAATGAACAATGGGTTAAGGCGGATTTTTTTTTTTCTTTTTTCTCCTTACCCCCCTCTTTTATTTCTGGTTACCGCGAGAACCGTGGAGCCCTGGGATGGGGAGGTGATATTCAAAACGACCTCAAATATTCATGGTGCGTTGTTTGTGCGGGACAAGTATGGTGGGAAATGGGAATGAAGTTGTCACGTGACATGGAGAACGGCTTGTCCAGCAGTTTAACGTTTCCCAGGTCCGAAGAGACCGCGGTAAAGATAAGGTTTTCGCCCGTACAATACTGGGTGCATATCCCCCGCAACTGTCTAACGTGTTGCATATATGCATGAAGCCTTAAAAGTTGGGGGGTGAGAGCGAATCAAACCGGAAGTTTCCGTGCTGCACAGTTGAGGGAGTCAAAATGGTCCATGAGCTCCTGATCAGTTTACGTTCGAGGTTATTATATGAGTGGGAGTTATTGGAATAGGGAAACGAGCGCCACGTCAATGGGGTTGGAAGTCTCAACAATGAGTGTACCTTTTCATGGACGAGCTCGTGGTTTACATTAGAAAGCGATCACCATGGCAGCTAAAGTGCATGACGCAATAATGAACCTGTATTTCGAGTTTTCAACCCTCAACTCGCGTCCATCCCGCTGATTTACTGTAAATGAGGCGATTAATGGCGTGGCAAAAATAGAGTTCGCCGGGAATGAAGACTTCATCTTGCAAGCAGGGAGTCTCTGTATCATTCTATCATTTCCGCATTTTCTTTTTTTTTTTGAGTTTTGAAATCCCCGATACCTAAAAGAGACAGCTCTGGGGAGGCGAATTACTTGGCTCTTTTCAGCCCCAGCAATGTCGACAGCAATCTTTATTGGCGTTGTGATACCAATGATATCTTTTTAATACCCAAACCGCTTCACCTCATGGGGCATTATCGAATTTTCAATTAGAGCTTAGCAGGCAAAGCTTAGCAATGGGGAAAAAGAGAGAAGAATGAGTCGATATCACATAGAGAATGGATAAGTCTGACATTTCCGGCTTTAAGACTGCGATGCTGGAGTAATAAGCGGGCATATTGTTTACCCGGCCCCTTTTAGTGTTACGTATAAGGTATAACGTATACTATACGTATATACATGGTTCAAAAGGTTTAGGGGAAGAAAAAAGTCTTTTGGGGCCGTTGTAAAGTATTAATGGACGAAAAAGGGAGTCAGTGGGATGTGTATACATGGAATAGCCCCACCCTTTGCGTATAGTTAACGGTATCATTAATTCCAGGGGAAATTCTTGCGTGTTTGAAGTGGACTACTGCAATGGCTCAGCTCATCGCTCTTTTTATGTCAGTTCTAATCCAACACGTTGAGTCGAGTCGAGTGAGGTAGATTTTGCGTGCTGGAAAAGAGCAACGGGGTAGTATATGGGTCGACTTTTTCCGGGTTTCATGCGTGGCGAGAGCTCTCCCCCCAGAATTTCATCACAGTGATGAGGGACTTTGGCTACCTAAAACAGCCTAGGTCAGTCCAGCACGAGTCCGTCAGGTCACAAGACACAAGGGGAGCGTTAATGAAGGCGGTTTTATTGGCCCGATGGGGCTAATAAACACCGGGGTGCGCGCATTTGGATCTTTGTGGGGCGAAAAAGTGGGACGTGGAACATGTACACCCAAACGAAAGTCTCGACATGGACTCTTTATAGGTTTTACACGCTCTGTTATAGACGCTATGCAACAATTTCCCTTCATTAGCTGAAACATCATCACCCAGTAACCCAGGTTAAAAGGTCAATCTCACTCGTTTTTCGGGACGTCGACACAAGGACTACAAACCCCTAACCTAGTCCTAACAAAACCTAGCCTATAGTCGTTAAGTCGGGTGCACCGTAGTCCTTGTGTCGAGGCTTCCTTGTGTCGAGTCGTCCTT
>JAGJRP010001625.1:0-13272 GCA_022832235.1 Lepidurus couesii
GACTAACCAACTCTCTTACGGCTTTGAGACCGAGTTGCGATAGCTTTACGACAGGCCTACGTCAGCTTTACAACAGGCTTCCGACAGGCTTACGACTGCCCCCGTTTGCGACTTGGGGGTCTCCTTTTATTCCGGGGAACACAACCAAAGGGGAAAAACCAACATGGGGAAAAGGAGAAACTATATAAAAGCAACTGCACGTGCTGCAAAACCAAATCCTATACTAAAAATAACCTGAAACATTTCAACAACGTAACAGTTCTCCGCGTGCTGGGCAGAGTTCAAGCTTTTCGTGGAATTCGTTCCCGCAGAAACGGCACTGCTTCCCCTTGTTGGGCGGAGGCGGCGTTTTCTCCTTTGCGGTTACCTTATTCACGTGTTGCTGCTCCTGTTGTGATCCTGCCATCTCGCGGGCATACAATGTGGATAGTTCCATCATGCGAGCCTTCTTTAAAATATCCTCGAGCTTCATGTCCGGGTTTTCTAGAATCTGCTTCCGAAGTTTGTGTGACACGCAGTTCTGTATGATCTGTGTCCTGACTTCTGCATTATGATCTTTGAACTTGCAGTAGGGTACCTGTTGCTGCAGCCTTGTGTAGAAATTGTCCAGTGTTTCGTTGGTCCTCTGTGACAACTGACGGAAACGATATGTTTCGTAGTCGGTGTTAATGCTCGGGTTAAATCGTTCAGATAATGCCCTCGTTAGCGCTTCGAATGCAGTTTCGGTCTTGCCTTCCAGCTTCCTTGGGGTTTGATCCAACGTGCCTGCGATCTTCTGCACGACTTCCCCAGCGTAAAATAGTAGTAAAGCTTTCTGGCGTTCATCTGTTTTGATGTTAAAAGCAGTTAAATACGTGTTAAAACGCATTAAATAACTTTACCATCTTTCTCCGACTGTTCGAGGCTCTCCGTGAGGATCAAAGCTCGGAAAATGGGCAATCCTTCCGCCATGTGATTTGTTAGGGGCTGCTGGCTGCTAGGCTAGGTACCATAAAATTGAGGCCAAACTTAACTGCTACGGTGCTGGAAACTTTTATCCTCGTCACCAAATGTGGTATCGTTAACAATGAAAATGTTATATCCTTTAGATGGTTACTTATGCTTGAGATATTTGATGAAAATGATGCGCTTGCTTGTGAGTTGTCACTGCTGTATTATACCCGGTTTGTTTTTTATCCTGTCCTAGCCCTTGGCTAACTCTTCACTAACTGTCGTCGGGGCGGGGCCAGCTATGACCAGGGAGTTGGGTTACTACACTAACAGACAAAATCTCACGAAAAAACTTCAAATGATCAGTTTCAAGGGTAACAGTTCAGAAAGAAATGATGAAAAGGCTCCCATTCTAAACACCTTTATATAATCCTCCTATAACCTTTTCTTATTTAACACGATCATCAACAAGAACAGACTTGTTCTACTAAAACAGACATGTCCCAACAAAACACTATGATTCACCATTTCAATTCGACAACAGCTTCTACGTTTTAACTTTTCTTATTTAACACGATCATCAACAAGAACAGACTTGTTCTACTAAAACAAACATGTCCCAACAAAACACTATGATTCACCCTTTCAATTCGACAACAGCTTCTACGTTTTAAAATTTCATTCCAGGAAATAACCTTCTTCGAAACAGCTTCTACGTCTTAAAATTTTATTCCAGAAAACGATCTTTTTGGAAACAGCTTCAACGTACATTTTAAATTTTGTTCCAAGAAACGATCTTTTCCGAAAACAGCTTCTACGTTTTAAATTTGTTTCCAAAGAACAACCAAGCTTTGTCAAAGAAAAACGTCTTTTCTACGTTGATCTGAGTCGAACTATATAAACTCTGCCTCTACACTGTCTACCATCATACAGTCAACAGCACACCATCATTGATTTTAACAGTGACTTCCAATTCAAAAACATGGCATATATTCGTCAGTGCCCCGAGTCAGCACACTCTCTTCCCCACTCTTACAATAGTAAGTATACACATCAGAATGTACGGAATGGACTTAATTTTTATCTTAGAAAACGCACCGAAAACTAGGACACTTCTGGTTAGCTTTAGTATAGGATAGCAACTCAAAGTCTATCACTAAGGGTTCTTCTTTTATAGTACCATTTAGTATAGGAGGAACGTTGGTTGCTTAGACAAAAAGGGGGAAAGTTTTTTTTTCTCAGAAAATGAACGTTGACAAAGAGAGGGGGAGAGGGTACAAATGAGGAACTTAACTAATTATCATGCAAAAGATGCTGAATTTCTAACAGGGTGGTTGAGCGGCCTACTATTTAGGCCTGGCTCGCACCAAAACTTCCCCCCCCCCCCGAGCAGCTACTCGGGGCTCCGACGAGCTGCTCCGATTCCTCTTCAACTGGCGTGTGTATCGGACGATGGTACGTCCCCGAGTCCGTCTCCACCATTGCCGAACGAACGCAGCCATCGCTTCCCCTGAAAACTTCCATTATTCTACCGTGCAGCCACTTCCCGCGAAGCAAGTTAGGTTCAAGAACTAGGACTGCATCTCCTTCCTGAAAATCCCGTTGGCGGGTACGCCACTTCGAACGACTGGTGAGGGTAGGTACATAGTACTTCTTCCAGATGTCCCATAACATGGTGGTGACACTCTGCAGGTACTTATAAAGTTTGCGGGGACTATTTTCAACCATATCCCCGGCAGGTACGAAGTTTGATGACAATCTTTGGTTGAGAAAGTCGTTTGGAGTGATAACCCGCATATCTTTCGCGTCCGAGCTAACGTACATTAACGGCCGACCGTTCAAGAATCCGGTGATCTCGGACAGCAGAGTTCTTAAAATCTCTTCGGTAATGTAGTTCCTTTTCTTCTTCTCGATAGCCAATACCTTGTAAAGTGCCCGCTTGGCTGACTTTACTAAGCTTTCATGAACACCCCCGAAATGCGGGGCCAGTGGCGGTTGAAACCTCCACTCAATGCCTTGCTCCGTACAGAATCCTTTCAGGAGGTTATCTTCACCGGTAGCTTGAGCTAGTTGGTTTAGCTCCCTCTTCGCTCCAACAAAATTTGTGCCATTGTTGGAGTAGATGCTCAATGGCTTGCCGCGGATCGCAACAAAGCGACGGAGTACGAGCAGGGAATCATCCGTCGACAGGGTACGTGCAAGATCGAGGTGAACCGCTCTTGTCACCATGCAAGTGAAGATGGCACCGTAATGCTTTGCGACACGATTATTACCCAGAAGAACTTCCAACGACCCAAAGTAATCAACGGACGTGTGGATAAAGGGAGGCGAGACATGTAAGCGTTCCACAGGGAGGTTTCCCATAAGTTGCGTGGCTGGTTTTGCAACGTCGATTTTGCACTCCATGCAGCTTCTTCGAACTCTCTTCACCGCTTCGCGCCCGTTGATGACCCAATATGTCTCCCTCAGATGTGCCAGGACATGGTTGACACCTGCGTGCAACAATCGACGATGGAAGTCCTCGATTATTCGCCGAGTTAAAGGGTGTTTGGGTGGTAGAAGCACCGGGTGCTTATTTTCAAAAGGAAGATCAGCCGCTTCCAGTCTTCCACCGACTCGCAACAATCCATCTGCGAAATGGATCGAAAGGCACTATTTTCGACGTTCGCGCCAAACTGGCGCCTTCACGTAGTCTACTGTTCTCAGGACTGAATGCTTGCCAGTGGCAAGCCTTCAGGAGGACTTTTAATGATTCCGTTAAGTTACGGAACCCCGAGAAATCCTCCGTCTGTACGCTCTCCCAGTCGATGTCGTCGGTAGCTTGTGACGTTACGAAACAAAGTTGCTCGTAGGCTGGTCTTATCTCTTCCGAGTTAAAAATACACGGAATATCTCGCGGCCATAAATCTTCCTTTAGCAAAAGGAAATCAGGGCCCGTTGACCAGGACTGCATATCTTCGTGGTCGATATCCAATCCCGATCGTGTGGCAATGTCACTGCTGTTGCGCTTGCTGGGTACGTAGCGCCATTCGTCGGGGCGTGTCGGTTTGGATTTCGCATGTCCGGTTACTGACGAACGGTTTGTAATATGAGGAAGTACCCCGGATCCAGTTGCGGACACACGAGCTATCCGTCCAAAAGTATCTGCAATCAACCGCTCTTCGTAGTGCCCTCCCCAGGTAGGTTGCAAGTCGAGCTCCTAACAGAGCTGCGTTCAGCTCTGCTTTCGCGATCGAAATGGTTTTGAGTGCGGTAAGTTTCGTTTTGGCCATAACGATGTTAGTGCGTACGCTACCATCCTAATAGACCACTCGGGTGTACACGACTGCCGCTACGGCTTCCTGCGAAGCGTCCCCGAACGTATGTAGTTCTACCCGGTCGATTGAGTTTTCTTCATGGAATAGGCATCTGGGTATTTCTACTCTTCTTAGGTCCCGAAGTACCAACAACCACTCGCGCCACCACTGGCTTGCTTTTCCGGAATATCATCATCCCAGCTCGGTCCGCCGAGACCCAATTCTCGCAGTTTAATCTTCGCCTTAACGGTCAACGGTGCGAGGAATCCCATTGGGTCGAACACTTCCGCTAAGACCTTCAGTAGTCCTCTTCGGGTAAACACGACGTCATGCGGATCGGTCATCCCTGACGCTAAAATGTCTCCTGATGGCACCCACAGTATCCCTAAGACCTTCGCGGACTCCTGGTCACCCAACGCGCCGTAACTGGTTTCCTCTGCTCCGACAGAACCTAGAATACGAGGGCAGTTCGTGACCCATTTTCCCAAATGGAAATCTCCGCGACTTAAAAGATCCACGACCCCACGGATCCTCGGGATTGCTCGGTCTTCAGTGGCACTACTATCCAGATAATCATCCATGTACAGGTTTTGAGTCAGGGCCAACGCCGCTTCAGGAAAATCCGCTCCGAATTCCTCAGCAACCCTGCGGACAGTATGGATCGCGACGAAGGGCGAGCAAGTGTCTCCGAAAGCGAGACGATTCAATGTCCGCCACGAAGGCGACATCATGCTCTCGGAACTTACAAAGCACGTCCGGAATCTCAGCTTGCAAGACCGGTCCTGGGAGTAAAGCGTCGTTCAGGCATTTACCTTCGAACCTGGCCGCGGAGTCAAAGACAACCCGTAGTTTCCTTGTGGCGTTGGATTTCTTGTACACCCCGTGGTGTGGTAAAAAATATTGGCGAGGGTGTTCGAGTTCTTCCTTGCCGGTAACCTTGTGGGCATAGCCTTGGTCAACGTACTTATTTATGGCGTCCCTGTAGTCTGCTGCATACTCGCGATCCTTTGCGAATTTCCGTAACAGGGCCAAGAAACGTTGCTCTGCCATGACGCGGTTGTTCTTCAGTTCCGGTTCCCCCTCTCGCCAAGGTAGGGTGATTTCATAGCCGGGATTCAGGAACTTCGTTCCCTCTGCTACCGTTTCTACTGCACGAGAATCTTCTTTTGAGAATATCAGTCCGCTGGAGTGTTCGGTGCGGAACGATTCGGTTTCACAAAACGCCCTGAAAGTTTCGTCGAGGCTGTCGTAAGCCGCTCGGGTTAAGTTGACTTGTGGTCTCTGACTACGGCCCGGTCCAATTACCCCTCTGGCACACCAGCCGAAGTCCGTTCGTATGGCTCCCGGTTTGCCTTTCTTGCCCCGACGGACTTCAATGGGGTCGAGCAAATGGTTGTAGTTTGACCCGATAAGAAGGTGAATCTCTCCTCCGGAATCAAGCAGCGGCAGGTCCTTCAGATGAGTCCATTTCTTCTTCAGGTGGATCCACGTTATCCTGTCGGTATCTTCGCATACCTTCGGGATGGAGTTGAAGACGATAGGTAGCGGCCCATTCTCCCCTCAATTTCCACCTCCACTTGCTGCGTTCTGTAGTCCCCACGCTATACACACTTTTTAAAAATTCTACCTTAGCCTAACGGTTCTTTTAAGAGTAAAAGAGGAGAGCAACCATATCTAGCCAGGGATAAACACTATCTATTTTAACGGGATTAGAGTAACAAGCCACACCCCACAGACTGACTCTCCAACGGTGCGTCGACGCGATTCCTCAAACGAGTGGACTTGCAACCCCCACTCCGACGCCTGCGCCTCCCTTAGACTGGTCTGTTTCTAAACCCCCAATTCTCACAACCACACGCTCATTCTGACCGGAGTGTTGACAAACTCAATGCTCTCACCGGCACAGTCCCTATGTGTGAAACCCTGCACGGTTCAATAAAGTCTGCTAGCGCACAAGAATGGCTAAAGACTTGGTTGTATTCAAACTGAGTTTAGTTGACAATATCCCAGTAGAGTTAACTACATGCTTTATTAATTCCAAATAAGTCGGAACAATTTTTACTATCAACATTTCACATGGGGAAACGACCACGATCAAGACTGGTCTTTTGACACGCTAGATGTTTTCTTCAATCATTTAGCCCGCTCAATCCGAAAATATCGTGTTTTAACATGGGGCGATCCTTCGTTTGAAACTCTCTCGCAAGGACTTCAACAACCTATCGAGAACTTGGTGGGATACAACTGTCCTGCAGCCAACGAAATTTTCACCCCTTTTCATCCTCCCAATTGTCCTAAACATCAAACAACTCCAACTCTTTGTTCCCTATTCCAAACCCACAAATTTACGTATTGGTTAACTCGCGATGTAGAAACGAATTAATGTAAATACATACAGTTAACTAATTTCGAGGTTAATATTTGAATGTTCCGCCACATACATACATACAACTTATATATGGCACCTCACGAGCACTACAACAACAACAAACATGAGCTTAAAAAAATCATTTTCACAATTCATGTTGAAACGGACACAAGTTTGTGCAGAATAACTCGTGTTGAAACTTTGTCGCATAAGTTCCATTTTCAACTTCGCTCTGAGGAAAGAGTAAGCATACACATATTGGTATGATACACACACCAGATTTGATCTTATACTTATTTTATCCGCAAGATTATATCCATTTCCCATATCCAGGACCATATCCAGAAGTAGTTTAAAAGCGCTATGTTGGACCCAATGCAGGTCAGATTTTCCTGCAAAACATTTTAGAAACAGCAGTGAATCTCGAGCAAGTGGTACGTTCAACAAACTTTTCCCTCAATGAAAATTATGTGTCAATAGCAATAAGAGCCCGACACACAGCTACTATATGCGTACACTGCAAGAAACCATTACCCCAAGATTTATCCGAACGCATGATAGATCATGATCATTTTTACGGTTCTTCCCGAGGTATTGTTCACCGTGTTTGTAATCTCCATTGTTAATTGGAAAAAATACGAATTACCCGTCTACTTCCACAATTTGCAGTAAACATTTGAATATATCTATAAATTGAATTATGTATGTCTTGTTTCTAGAAATTACGACGGACATTTCATCTGTCAAGCGATGGAGCATTACGGGCAAGACATTGACATTATCCCCAAATCCATGGAAAAGTTCTTGACTTTTAAAGTGGATAATGTTCGCTTTCTGGATAGCCTTCAATTTATGAACAATAGTTTTGAACGTTGGGCCCAAGTTCTCTTGAAAAAAGGACTCTACTCCTTTCGGTGTTTGAATCGCGCAGCCGCGGTAGCGGGTGATTAAGAGAAACAAACTCTTGGGATATTCCCAAAGGGATATTCCCTTACGATTTCATGTACAGTCTGACAGCTCTCGATTTACATTTACCATCTCAACTTTTTCTCCACTCTAACCGGTCGGTCAGTTTCAGATGAGGATTACACTCATGCTCAAAACGTTTGGGATACTCTCCAATACCGCAAANTGTTTGTACACAACGGGGGTGACGATGGAACTTATGACCGATGTAACCATGCATAGTATGGTTAAACAAAACGTGCGAGGGGGGCTATAACCATGGTGTCCCAACGTCATGCTGTAGCCAATTTACCAGACTTGCCACATTATGATCCTACACGCTCTAATAGCTCCATCGAATATATCGATGCTAACAACTTGTATGGATGGGCGATGGTTCAAGCTTTACCCACCGATGGAATTTGCTGGTTATCAACCAAAGAATGCCCCAGTTTGAACGAAATCCTCTCGTTAACCCCAGATTCGCTCTATGGTTATGCCCTACTAGTCGACATGGAATATCCTGCCCATTTACACGAAGAACACGACGATTTTCCCTTTATGCCTCGCAAAGAACAAATAACATGGGATATGCTAAGCCCTACAATCCAAGAGCAATATCTGAAAGATGGGAAAACATTTCCCTCTCGTGTTGAAAAACTATGTGTCACCTTAAACGCTAAAAAAAATATCTGATTCATTACAGAATGTTGCAGCTGGCTTTAAGTCACGGATTGTTAGTGACCCGAATGCATGGTGGTATCAGATTTCGTCAGACAACGCTGTTTCAGCCCTACATCGAATGCAACACCGCTTTGCGAGCTGCCGCCACCAATGATGCCGATCGTGAATCGTTCAAACTGATGAATAATTCCATCTTTGGTAAAATCATTCTAACTTACACTCATACTTTTGACTAACCTTCGGTTAACATTTCAGGTAAAACAGTAGAAAACGTAGACAATCGAGTCAACATCTACGTAATAAACAACGAGAAAACTCTAGTGAGTTTAACAGCCAGTCCAGCCTTCAGCCATGCACGACGCATTTCGAATGATTTAGCACTCATCCAGATGAGAAAAACTAACGTTTTTTATAACAAACCAATCCTTGTGGGTTTTGCAATATTGGAATTAGACAAAATGCATATGTACGATTTCCACTACAACATTATTCGTCCTCATTTTGGTTCGCGCTGCCGCTTGGTTTTTACTGATACCGACAGTTTTTGCTACAGTGTGGAAAGCCCTACCGGATTCTGGGAAGAGATGCGTCATCGTCTAACCACCCACTTTGATACCTCCAACCAACATCCAACCAATCCTTATTACTATGCTGGCAATGATAAACGTCTAGGCATGTTTAAGAACGAGGCTGGGCAAAACCGTATTGTGGAAATTGTGGCTTTACGACCCAAACTCTATTGTATACGATTTGACACGGGTGAAGAACAGCGAAAGGCCAAGGGCACTACCCGTGAAGCCACCCGTCGGGAATTATCGCTAGACCTTTACCGTCAAGTGTTGTATGGCGAGCGCAGCGAGGTATATACTACCAACACCACTCTCCGCTCATTCAACCATCAAATTTATACTTATCAAACTCGTAAATTGTCATTGTCTGCTCTTGATGATAAACGTTTCTGGCTCCCAGATCTTGTTACCAGTCACGCTTGCGGATATTGTAATGAAGATGATGAATAAAGTTTAAATTGTGTCTATAACCCCATGTCTAGTTTAGTTGTCGATCAACCTTTGAAGCTGCAAGATGGTTAATGATAAAAGATTTGGGAAGAAATGGCGCACTCGCTGTCAACAGGTTGTCACACAAACCCTTCAAACTCTAGCTGAATGGTTGTTGATCATGACGCGTCTTATTTTAACCTTTAAAGCGCGATCTTCGAGTGGGTAAACCTTTAGTCGCACACTGGCTTTGGAGGTAAACAGACAGCGAGAGGATGTGTCTTAAACAGGTGAAGAAATACAAACCTTATTTGAAAACTTTATGTCGCTGTCAGCCCAAACTCCGTCAAATTATCCTTCAGAACGCTGACCGACCCCTTATTAACGTTATTTGCGAAATCATATTGAATTTAGTCAAGGGTGTTATCCCTCTTCAGGAAAAAGAGAAACAAAAACTACAACGTTTCAAGTCTATTCTTCGAGATTTGGCTCAACCCAAACAGAGTTTCCGTTATCGCCATAAACGGTTGGTGCAGAAAGGCGGAGGATTTATTTTAAACGTACTTAATCCCGCTTTAGCTTTTTTACGTCGCCATGGCCAAAGCAGCTCGACCCATGCGATTAGTGCCGCTAGACATAGCCAACAAAATTGATCAAGTTTTGCATCAGGAATCGCAGTCTGCCATAAAACCACCCCCTAGCTTCAAACTAACAGAATTTTATCGGACGGAAGAGGAAATGCGGAATATTCTCAATAATCCTGAATTAAGCATTGAGAATAAGTTGCACATGTTTGAAAAAACGTTTCAACGCTACAAAGCTGCTCACCCAGGTCATGAGAGGGCTGCATCATCAACTCGTGTTTCTTTACCCTCTGTTCCCACGGCTCCATCTTTAAAACATGGGGGTGTTGAGAGTGATTTAACACCCACACATGTAAACAACGCTCGCAGCTTTTCACCACAACCATTTCAAACACCGATTAATAACATTTCTAAACCCGACATGTATGACAGTCCATTGCAGTCAAGTGTTGAAGAGACCCCCAGCGTTACCCAATTTATGGTTAAAGTGGACGACCAATATCGTGAGAAAGCGTTGGCAGCTAGCGAGTATCTTACAAAACCTGAATATGCACACATAATTACTGTCAACCCTGACAGTAGTCTAAAACTATATGGGGAAACTATAGAAAACAGCCATGTGTCAGATTACATGAGAGATCTCTTTTCACACAACAAGGGTCGCTTTTTACCTCGAATGGATGATTTTTCACGCGCGTTAGCCGATATTAATTTTCCCACCCAGCTTATTGTTAAAGAGAAACGGTTAAAAGAGATTGAACGTTTGAAACTGCTCCATTCGCGCGGTATCACTCCACCCAGCCCTAGAGTCACCCGATCGTATAAACGCGCTCGAGCTGGATCAAGTCCTCAGTGGCAAAATTTAGCTTGAAATGGTAGAAAAGACATGGCTTACTCGAGATGATTGGCATCAACTCTATACGAATCCTTCATCTTTGGGTGCTTATGGTGGTTTACAACGCTTGTTGCGTCACGCCAAACAACAATACCCGAAAGCTGCTAATATTAACCTCACCACCGCCCGACAAGCTTTGAGCTATCTTAATAGTTATACCCTACATCGGAACAATCCTCGTCGTTTTCCGCGACGATATGTAATCACTTCTACGCTTCATGATCTTTGGCAGGCCGATTTGGTTGATGTACAACGCTGGAGTCGAATGAATAACGGGATGAACTTTCTTTTTACTATTATTGATGTTCATAGTCGCTATCTCTGGGTCTATCCTATCCCCAACAAGACTGGACCTACCGTACTCGCTACCTTGCAACAACATATTACACACACAGGATTAATACCCAAACATTTCAACACGGATCAGGGTACAGAATTTCTCAATCGCGCGTTCCAAAAATATCTTAAAGACATAGGTGTCAAATTTTATCTAACTCGAACTCAAGAAACTAAAGCACCAATTGTGGAACGAGTCCATCGCACCCTCCTAGAGCGAGTCTCGCGTTATATGACTCAACATCATACCGAACGTTTCATAGATGTGTTGCCACAATTAGTGGATAACTACAATCGGAGCTACCATCGAACCATTGGTCGAGCTCCTGTGGAAGTCACCGTGGAAAACCAAGATGAGGTAGCTCAACATATTCATAAGATGCGCAGTGCAGCCGTTAAAACTCGTCAGCCCACCTTCAGTGTGGGTGATTACGTACGAATTAAAAACGATACAAAACCATTTTTTAATAAAGGCTATATTGTTCAAAACACATACGAGATATACAAGATTGAAACGGTGAATCTTACCCAACCTGTCACATACAATTTAATAGATCTCCAAAATGAAGATATTCTTGGTCAATTTTACGGNAACACATACGAGATATACAAGATTGAAACGGTGAATCTTACCCAACCTGTCACATACAATTTAATAGATCTCCAAAATGAAGATATTCTTGGTCAATTTTACGGTATTGAATTAACCCATGTGGCGCCACCTAACTTTAAAGCGCTGTACCCCATTGAAAAAGTGCTCAAACAACGTCGCAACTCAGTGGGCGAGACCGAGTACTATATAGCATGGAAAGGTTGGCCAACCGAGTTCAATACATGGGTAAACGCGCGAGAGTTAACACCTTTCTGGCAAGACTTTGTCCGCACCCGGAAGACTTTAAAACCTCCCCCTCCACCCAACAATCTGTATTCGGGTCGCTTACGATCTAGTCGATAATTATAATGACGTACAACGAAAAGTATATCACGTTACCCTCTAACTCATCCATGTCGCATTATCCTCATAACACCATGAGTAATTATCGAACCCTATTGTGTGAACCAATACATGTCTCTGTAGATGAGTATGAGGTGGCTTTGGTGGAATTTCTATTTGTGAACAGTATGCATACTTTAAGGCCACGGTGGAGCCTAGGCGCTTATGGGCAAATTACATTGGAGTTTCGGTGCACGATTTCGCGAATACAGCTTCATTATTTAAAAAAAAAAAAAATACAGTGAAGTTCAGAAATTTGTCTAGTTTGTAATGAGCGTGGCACTTTTTTGAAAAATCAATCAGGAAACTTTCTAGAGGCGATGAAAGTTTTGACATTTTTACACAATGAATTTTGAAATTTCTGTTCCACTTATTACAAAGAGCATTTTTTATATAAATTTTGACATATAAATTATGAAAATCAGACCCTCCATTTCGAAGTAATCGTTGATAAAACAAATAATAAAACGGAACAAATAATAAAACGGTGTCAACGATTACTCCGAAACGGTGTCAACGATTACGCCCCAACCAAGCCTGCCAGTTGGCGCTTCTACTCGGGCTTTTTACGCACTTGCCCGGCTTTCCGGTACCGGGACGTCCGCTCTGAGTATCAACGAAGCGATGAGAAAAAGCGCGCAAAAGTGATTCTGTAAATCGCGCCAATCAGCTTCAGAGTATTGCAGTTATATAATCATTGTATGTAATCATGTCTGACTTTGGGAAAAAGATTTCCTGTTCAGTGAAATAAAAAAAAAACTCAATCAAATAATGAATTTTTTTTTCTGGTGCTGTAGGGTCTGGTTTTCGAGCTCAAGTCGCTGTCCGTTATTGTCATTTTGGTCAGTTAGAGATTTGGAAGGTCTGAAAACATGTGTTGGAGTCTGGAACCACACGTCTAAGGCTGTGTTCCCACTGCCACCTTAACCCGGGTTAGCGAGTGAAATTAACCCGGATTAACTAACCCGAGTGTTTCCACTAGCCAAACCTGGGTTGAAAGTGGTGTTAGACACCGTCAGGGTTACTTATTTATATACCAATGGGAACACTCGTTAACCCGGGTTACGCTAACTCAACACCGGTGTTAGGTTAGCAGTGGGAACACAGCCTAAGTAAATCAAATCGTTCGTCAACGGTGAAAGGTGAAGGGTCTTGGTTATAAAGGATTGCGTTCGAATAAGAGTTTTGTCTAAGCATTTATATTTTGCGGCCTCCGGTTTTATCTAATTGGTGTTGCGATTG